>CM064480.1:42014768-42262268 GCA_032716605.1 Paralithodes platypus | reverse complement strand
CGGTATACTAGGATTTAGGGGGGAGGGGCTTATTTATTTGCTCATATATGTGCCTTTTTTATTATTTTTCTAGTTTCCTCCCTAGACCTCCTTCAAACTTTAAACAAAACATTTATTAGATCCCCCTTCTAGATTTATTTGTACATTTTTTGGTAGAAAAATGTCCTGGCCAAAGGCCGGTTCTTCCTAAATTACAGGCTCACTATTGTACGCCAGGAAAAAAATGACAGCTAAATAGCACGAAAGGTCTTAATATTGACAAAGAAATGAGGCGAAAGGTTTTAAAATCGACAAACTAATGGGGCAAACGTCTTAAAATCTGACAACTAAATGGGGCTAAACATGAGGGAGAAGGGAATCTAGAAAAACGACCCATCTCCCCTTAACTTCCGTATCTCTAGTCAAATGTACACCCATTAGCCCTAATAAGAACACCTGCATTTGAATATTCCAGCTTGTAAGACCAAGTACTGAAGCATCGGGGTTAACCCTATCTAACCGAGGAGTGAATTATTAGATCACCCTTCTTTTGTCCAATTAGTTTCATAATTTTTAGACGCTTAAGCCCATTATATGGCGATGATGAGACGTTTCGCCCCATTCAGGTTGAATGCTTATTCTGGAGTACAAAGGAGTACAAAGGAAATCAAGCAACAACAGATCTAGTGACCCTTCTAGGTTGCTTGTCCTCCAAAACACTGAGGATCAAGTGTCCAAACAGTGGTTTAGAGTGGGTAAGGGAACATTGGAAAGGGAATTACTGCCCTGGAGCTAATGTCCGTGGCAGGATTAGGAAGTTAGTAGAGGACAGATGGGTTAGTAACTGAGGGGGGGATAAAATAAAGTTATTCATTTACAAACGCAGTCAGTCGCGGGTTTGATGAGAGATATTTGTCTAGGCGGAGTTTAAATGAATCAAACGGTGATGCAGTCTATAACGTTTCGGGGAAGCCCATTCCACAAGTTGACAACTCGATTGAAGAAGAAATTCTTAGATTCGTGCGAGTTAAAAGATTTACCAATAATTTTGCAACCGTTTCCCCGCGTGTAATTAGATTGGTCGATAGTGAAGTACTTACTACAGATCATATTGTCGATGCCTTTGATGATTTTGAACACTTGAATTAAGTCCCCTCTTAATCTGCGCTGGGTTAAAGGAAATAGATTTAATTCTCTAAGACGCTCTTCGTATGGTTTGTTCTTTAGGCTAGGTATCATTTTGGTAACTCTACGTTGAACTCGTTCTAGCTTGTTTATATCTTTTTGGTAATAAGGGCACCAGGATTGAACGCAGTATTCCAGAAGAGGGCGGACTAAGGAATTGTAAAGGGTTAGGATAACTTCTTTGGATTTATGCTCAAATGACCTGCCTATAAAGCCAATTATTTTGTTTGCCTTCTGAACAACTTCTGAACATTGTTGACTCGGTTTTAGGTTACTCGATATTGTTACTCCCAGATCGGTTTCTCTGTTTACATTCTTAAGCTGAGTGCCATTCATCGAATAGTTTGCTTTCTCATTTAGGTATCCGACATGTAGTACTTTACATTTATCCGCATTGAAACTCATTTGCCAAATTTGGGCCCAACATGACAATTTATCTAGATTGTGTTGCATATCGTCAACTTGTTCTTTTGAGAGTACGCTATTTGCAATTTTTGTATCGTCAGCAAATTTTGAGATTGTACAGGTGAGACCCTCATCTATGTCGTTGATGTAAATTAGAAAGAGAATTGGTCCTAGTACCGATCCCTGGGGTACCCCGCTACTTACATTGGTCCATTTAGATGCCTTACCATTTATGACTACCCTTTGCTTTCTGTTGCTGAGCCAATTTTCTATCCATTTCAACACACCGTCTTGTATTCCATGCGCTTTTAGTTTTAGCAGTAAACGTTTGTGGGGAACTTGTCAAAGGCCTTTTGAAAATCAAGGTATATAATATCTACAGCTTTACTCTCATCGTAGAGGTTGAGGATATCGTGGAAGAAGTCTAAGAGGTTTGTTAAACAGGAACGTTTTTTACGAAAGCCGTGTTGAGTATCTTTAAGTATGTTATTTTCCTCTAAGTGATTTACGAGTCTGTCTCGTTATGACCGTTTCTAGCATTTTACATACAACTGAGGTTAAGCTAATTGGACGATAGTTACTGGGTAGGGATTTGCTGCCTTTTTTTAATATCGGTGTTACGTTGGTTAGCTTCCACTGATCAGGCATAGTTCCAGACTGCAAGGATTTATTGAATAGTAATGTCAGTGGTTTGGAGAGCTCATCCTTAGCTTCCTTTAGAACTCTAAGCGAGATTGTATCAGGTCCTGGCGTTTTATTTACCTTGAGTTTATCTAAACAATTCAATACTTCTCTCTCTGTAACGGTGATATTGCTTAGAAAATCTGAATTATCAATCTGAATCAGCGATGGTGTAGGGATATCACTGAGGTCTTCTGTTGTAAAAACTGATGCAAAGAGAGTGATAGCAAGCCTGCAATATAGGGGAAAACGGCCTTTGTCCGAGTCATTCTCTTATAAAAAATTGGAAAAGTCTGGGAGTTATTAATTTTGTTTTTCTATGTGAATGAGGGACACAAAAGGCATAACTGCCTGCAGCGAGTGCCTCCCTCAGATTTAAAAGAGTGACAGGGCCGAAATCAAGGGACGTTCGAGCTAAAATACCTGAACACACGGAGTTTGAAGCAATTTAAGTCATAGGAAGAGGGAAAGACTGATTCTGGGAGAGAGTTCCAGAGCTCAGCAGTTGAATAGAAGAAAGTCTGAGAATAGCGTTTCACTCTGGGGTTGGACAGTTGCACAGAGTAGGGGTGGGATTGTGTTGCAAGGCGGGTACTACGTACCCTACGTAGAGGAGGTGGTATACACTGGGAAAGCTCCGAGGAACACTGATTATTGTAGTAGCGATAGAATAGTGAGAGATGCAACATTGCGGCGAAGAGAGAGAGATTGCAGAGAATTGGTGAGTGGACGGGAGTTAATGATACGAAAGGCTTTCGTTTCTACTTTATCTAGGAGTGTGGTGTGAGAGGATTCTCCCCACACATGTGAACAGTACTCAATACAAGGATGCACTGTGCCCCTGTACAGAGCAAGTAGCTGTGCAAGGGTAAAGAACCCCCTTGAGGCGGTTGAGCACACCCAGCTTCTGGGAAGCTGCCTTAGCGAGACTGGTAGTATGGTCTTTCCAAGTGAGAACAGAAGAAAAAGAGACACCGAGAACATTGAGGGAAGATGAAGGGTTGATTTTTGTATTGTTGAAGAATAAGGGATAGTCCTCTGGAGGTTCCTGACGGGTAGTAAGATGGATAAATTGAGTTTTGGAAGCATTAAATGTAACAAGGTTTTCTCTACCCCAATTGGAAATAGTAGCTAGATCAGAAGATAAGCATTTTATGGCTTCATTACGTTTACTTTTGAGGGACTGCTGGCTGGGGCGTTCTGGAAAACTAATTGAGTGGTGTAAAGTACATTACAGTCGTCTGCATATGAATGGATGGGACTAGATGTTTAGCTTGCAAGGGGTCTGGAGAGGCGACATTTTTACCTGTGGCAGCTTGAAAATGAGAACAACCATTAATACCCTGGATAATGATTGAATAAAAACGCTATAATAACCCCACAAGCGTAGGATGGGCTAATGTTAAAAGAAAATATTGTATTGTCTCGTTTGGGTTCGATGCAGATTCATACGGGGGTGTTATTATGGGCCGGGAACCCCAATTCAATTACATTTCCAGTGTGGAGGGCCGCCGTACACATTGTCAACTTTGTGCTTCATCAGTGCAGTCACGTACGCTGCCACCAACATATAAAACTATATACAGCAATGGGTACGAATTGTTCTCATATCTATAAAGTCAGTTATCTAGAAAGCCTCTGTACTTGCTTTAAGGGGGTGACCTGCTTTTTGTTATTTCTGTCCATTTCTCTCTTTCTCTGGCTTGTATCTATTCGGCCCCATTCAGCCAACTATCTTAAGACGTTTATCCCAATCTAGGTGTCGATTTCTTCCTGGCGAGCGATAGCGAGCCAGCATTATATGAAGAAATCCGGCTTCGCTGGAGAAATTTTTCTATCGAAAAATTTACAAATTTAGCCTGCTGTCAAACAAAAATAAAAAATATGCTGGCTCGCTACCGCTCACCAGTAAAAAATTGACACCTGGATGGGGATAAACGTCTTAAAACAGTAGGCTGAATGGGGCCAAATGGATACAAGCCTGAGTAAGATAGAAAAGGACAGAACAAAAATAGGTCACCCCCCTTAAGGAAAGATGGGCTGGTTTTCTGGCCCCCTTCTCCCTCATGTTTAGCCCCATTAGCTTTCAGATTAAATGACGTTCGGCCCATAAGTTTGGCGATTTTAAGACATTTCGCCCCATTTCTTTGTCAATATTAAGACTTTTCGTGTCATTTAGGTGTCTATTTTTTCCTAGCGAGCGATAGCGAGCATGTAATTGAAGAGGAACTGGCCTTCAGCCGGGACATTTTTCTATACAAAAATGTACAAATTTTCTTGAAGGAGGGACTTGGGCGGATGTCTTTTTAAGCTTGATGGGAATTTATAGGGAAGAAACAAAACAAAACGTATAATTATAAATTAATGAGCAAATAAATAGGCTCATTAAAGGTAGTCTGCAATTGACTACTTGCGAGTTTCGGGAAGGACCATAATACCAGTCTAGCTAAGGCAGCCTCCCAAAACTGCCATTTGCTCAACCGCCTCAAGGGGTTCTTTACCCCTGCACAGCTTCTTGCTCTGTACAGGGGCATAGTGCGTCCTTGTATTGAGTATTGTTCACATGTGTGGGGAGGATCCTCTCACACCGCACTCCTAGACAAAGTAAAAAGGAAGGCCTTTCGTATCATATTAATTCCTGCCCACTCACCAACTTTCTGCAAACTCTCTCTCTTCGCCGCAATGTTGCACCTCTCTCGCCATTCTATCGCTACTACAATAATCAGTGCTCCTCAGAGCTCTCCCAGTGTATACCACCTCCTCTACGTAGGGTACGTGGTACCCATCTTGCAACACAGTCCCACCCCTACTATGTACAACCCTCCAACCCAAGAGTGAAACGTTACTCTGTCATTCTTCTATTCAACAACTTAGCTCTGGAACTCTCTCCCAGAATCAGTCTTTCCCTCCTTCTATGACTTAAATTGCTTCAAACTCCGTGTCCAGGCATTTTTTACTCGAACGTCCCTTAATGTTGGCCCTGTCACCCTTTCAATTATAGGAGAGGCACTCGCTACAGGCAGTTCTGCCTTTTGGAAAAAAAAAAAAAAAAAAAAAAAAAAAAAAAAAAAGGCAGTTGCAGTTCTAAGTATCGACATTTACCAACATAAGAGCTACAATACATTTAGCCAACATAAGAGCTACAATACATTTAGCCAACATAAGAGCTACAATACATTTACCAACATAAGAGCTACAATACATTTAGCCAACATAAGAGCTACAATACATTTAGCCAACATAAGAGCTACAATACATTTAGCCAACATAAGAGCTACAATACATTTAGCCAACATAAGAGCTACAATACATTTAGCCAACATAAGAGCTACAATACATTTAGCCAGCATAAGAGCTACAATACATTTAGCCAGCATAAGAGCTACAATACATTTAGCCAGCATAAGAGCTACAATACATTTAGCCAACATAAGAGCTACAATACATTTAGCCAACATAAGAGCTACAATACATTTAGCCAACATAAGAGCTACAATACATTTAGCCAACATAAGCTACAATACATTTACCAACATAAGAGCTACAATACATTTAGCCAACATAAGAGCTACAATACATTTAGCCAACATAAGAGCTACAATACATTTAGCCAACATAAGATACATACATTTACCAACATAAGAGCTACAATACATTTACCAACATAAGAGCTACAATACATTTAGCCAACATAAGAGCTACAATACATTTACCAACATAAGAGCTACAATACATTTAGCCAACATAAGAGCTACAATACATTTAGCCAACATAAGAGCTACAATACATTTAGCCAACATAAGAGCTACAATACATTTACCAACATAAGAGCTACAATACATTTACCAACATAAGAGCTACAATACATTTAGCCAACATAAGAGCTACAATACATTTACCAACATAAGAGCTACAATACATTTAGCCAACATAAGAGCTACAATATATTTAGCCAACATAAGAGCTACAATACATTTAGCCAACATAAGAGCTACAATAAATTTAGCCAACATAAGAGCTACAATACATTTAGCCAACATAAGAGCTACAATACATTTACCAACATAAGAGCTACAATACATTTAGCCAACATAAGAGCTACATACATTTAGCCAACATAAGAGCTACAATACATTTAGCCAACATAAGAGCTACAATACATTTAGCCAACATAAGAGCTACAATACATTTAGCCAACATAAGAGCTACAATACCTTTAGCCATCATAAGAGCTACAATACATTTAGCCAGCATAAGAGCTACAATACATTTAGCCAACATAAGAGCTACAATACATTTAGCCAACATAAGAGCTACAATACATTTAGCCAACATAAGAGCTACAATACATTTAGCCAACATAAGAGCTACAATACATTTAGCCAACATAAGAGCTACAATACATTTACCAACATAAGAGCTACAATACATTTAGCCAACATAAGAGCTACAATACATTTAGCCAACATAAGAGCTACAATACATTTAGCCAACATAAGAGCTACAATACATTTAGCCACCATAAGAGCTACAATACATTTAGCCAACATAAGAGCTACAATACATTTAGCCAACATAAGAACTGCAATACATTTAGCCAGCATAAGAGCTACAATACATTTAGCCAACATAAGAGCTACAATACGTTTAGCCAACATAAGAGCTACAATACATTTAGCCAGCATAAGAGCTACAATACATTTAGCCAACATCAGAGCTACAATACATTTAGCCAACATAAGAGCTACAATACATTTAGCCAACATAAGAGCTACAATACATTTAGCCAACATAAGAGCTACAATACATTTAGCCAGCAAGAGCTACAATACATTTAGCCAACATAAGAGCTACAATACATTTAGCCAACATAAGAGCTACAATACATTTAGCCAACATAAGAGCTACAATACATTTAGCCAGCATAAGAGCTACAATACATTTAGCCAACATAAGAGCTACAATACATTTAGCCAACATAAGAGCTACAATACATTTACCAACATAAGAGCTACAATACATTTAGCCAGCATAAGAGATACAATACATTTAGCCAACATAAGAGCTACAATACATTTAGCCAACATAAGAGCTACAATACATTTACCAACATAAGACTACAATACATTTAGCCAGCATAAGAGCTACAATACATTTAGCAACATAAGAGCTACAATACATTTAGCCAACATAAGAGCTACAATACATTTACCAACATAAGAGCTACAATACATTTAGCCAACATAAAAGCTACAATACATTTACCAACATAAGAGCTACAATACATTTAGCCAACATAAGAGCTACAATACATTTAGCCAACATAAGAGCTACAATACATTTAGCCAACATAAGAGCTACAATACATTTACCAACATAAGAGCTACAATACATTTAGCCACCATAAGAGCTACAATACATTTAGCCAACATAAGAGCTACAATACATTTACCAACATAGGGGCTACAATACATTTAGCCAACATAAGAGCTACAATACATTTAGCAACATAAGAGCTACAATACATTTACCAACATAAGAGCTACAATACATTTAGCCAACATAAGAGCTACAATACATTTAGCCAACATAAGAGCTACAATACATTTCCAACATAAGAGCTACAATACATTTAGCCAACATAAGAGCTACAATACATTTAGCCAACATAAGAGCTACAATACATTTACCAACATAAGAGCTACAATAAATTTAGCCAACATAAGAGCTACAATACATTTAGCCAACATAAGAGCTACAATACATTTACCAACATAAGAGCTACAATACATTTAGCCAACATAAGAGCTACAATACATTTAGCCAACATAAGAGCTACAATACATTTACCAACATAAGAGCTACAATACATTTAGCCAACATAAGAGCTACAATACATTTACCAACATAAGAGCTACAATACATTTAGCAACATAAGAGCTACAATACATTTACCAACATAAGAGCTACAATACATTTAGCCAACATAAGAGCTACAATACATTTACCAACATAAGAACAATACATTACCACATAAGAGCTACAATACATTTAGCCACATAAGAGTACAATACATTTACCAACATAAGAGCTACAATACATTTACCAACATAAGAGCTACAATACATTTAGCCAACATAAGAGCTACAATACATTTAGCCAACATAAGAGCTACAATACATTTACCAACATAAGAGCTACAATACATTTAGCCAACATAAGAGCTACAATACATTTAGCCAACAAGAGCTAACATTTACCAACATAAGAGCTACAATACATTTAGCCAACATAAGAGCTACAATACAGTTAGCCAACATAAGAGCTACACTACATTTAGCCAACATAAGAGCTACAATACATTTAGCCAACATAAGAGCTACAATACATTTGTTTTGCATACCGGGTATGTATTGTAAAACAAATAAAATTCAAACTTAATAATCATCAACATTTAATTTAAGTTTGGTATTTTCTGCTAGATATCGATGTCTACAGCTCTAACTTCCTTATATCCCGCAACTTGCAAGTGTTCAATTCACGCGTATATAAAGTAGATTTCTGTTTCTAGAATAAAAAGGCAAGATTATACCTACCTCTAATATAAGACAGGTCTACAGTTGGTACTAATTGTTCTCACATCAGTAAAGTAAGTTATCTCGTACGCCGATTTGTACTAGCTCTGAAAGTAGTATTTGTCGTGTATAGTATTTTGGTTTGTTTGACTAAGGGAAGAAGGCAGCATTATAGTTAAGGGGAGGTATTTAGTTTGTTCCCTAGACCTCCATCAAGCTTAAAATTACATCCCCTTGAGTCCCTTTCAAGATAAATTTGTAAATTTTTCGGTAGAAAAATGTCTCGGCCGAAGGCCGGTTCCTCTTAAATTACAGGCTCGCTATCGCTCGCCAGGATAAAATCGACACCTGAATTGCACGAAGGGTCTTAATATGGGGTGAAAGTTCTTAAAATCGCTAAACTAATGGGGCAAACGTTTTATAATATCAAAAGCAATGAGGCTAAAGATGAGGGAGAAAGGGGTCAAGAAAAAATTCCCTCAAGTGGAGATCTCCCCTTAAGGGGACCCAGACGGTATTGCGCCGCATGAATTACTGGTTTGGCTCAATGGTTTAAAGAGGTGGCTTAGTTTGTTCAATGGTTTAAAGAGGTGGCTTAGTTTGCTCTCTAAACCTTTATCAAACTTAAAAAAAAAAAACCCAAGACCTCCTTCGATATATAATTGTACATTTTTCGGTAGAAAAATGTCCCGGCCGAAAGCCGGTTCCTCTTACAATATAGGCTCGCTATCGCTCGCCAGGACAAATATTAACACCTAAATGGCACGATAGATCTTAAAATTGACAACGAAATGGAGGTAAAGATATAAAGATGGCCAAACTAATGGGCCGAACATCTTAAAATCTCAAACTAGTGGGGCTAAACATGAGGCAAAAGAAGGTCCAGAAAAACGGTCTGTCTTCCCTTAAGCGATATATGAAGAACATGCGGCAATTCTTACTGGTAAAGGTCCTCATGCCTATAGAGTCATGCCTATATTATGTAACATGTTCATACCAAATGTCTCGCTTTGTAATTTGTGTGAGCTCTTACAATTGTCTTTATGCAAATATATTCATTCAGATGTTCAGATCAAACCAGCTATATATTAAGGGGGGTCACTGTTTGTTTTTGTATCTTTCTCTCTATTTCTCTCTTGCTCTGGCTTGTATCCATTCAGCCCCATTCAGCCAACTGTTTTAAGATTTTTATCCCCATCCAGGTGTCAATATCTTCCTGGCGAGCGATAGCGAGCCAGCATTGTATGGAGAAGTCCGGCTTCGCCGGAGACATTTTTCTATCGAAAAATTTACAAATTTAGCTTGCGCTCAAAACAAAAATATATATATGCTGGCTCGTTACCGCTCACCAGGAAAATACTGACACCTGGATGGTGGTAAACGTCTTAAAACAGTAGGTTGAATGGGGCCGAATGAATACAAGCCAAAGAGAGAGGGAGAGAAAGAGCAAAAAAGCGAAGTGGGCTCCCTTAAGGAATACATAATATACATGTATTTATATATCGCTGATTGGATCTGAACATCAAGCTAAATGGATATATTTGCATTAAGAAACCCGCAAGATCTCACGAACATTTGTCAGTAGCTGTACGGTCGAGGTTAATAAGTGTTGTCAGATATTTCACAAAGTTTCGGACACTGACTAATACTCTGAGGGATAAGCATTTTTCCCAGTAACTATAAAGGTACTAGTAACACTAGTTGAGCGAAAACCACTGGAATCTATGACAACACTTAATACCCCCGATTGTACATATAAAAAGCTTTGCACATAGATATACTGTAAATTATAAGATTTAACCCCTTCCTTACCAAGGCTGTATTTTTTGCTATTCCAGCCATATGTAGACGGTTTTATGCAGCTTAGGAGGAAACCGTGGTATTCAATATGGATAATAGAGATAGTTTGAAGCATTTTAATTGCTACACGTCCTTCCAAAGCTGGATAAAATTGTCTAATACTATCCAAAATATAATGACAAGGACAATTCGGTACTAAAGGGGTTAAGTATACAATACAAGAACATTCCTTGATTGCTATATTGTCCTTATTTGTGTATTATTACTGTAAAAACTATAGTTATAAAATTTCAAAGTGCACATTAAGTTTGTGTATTCATTAAGTCATTTAAGTGAAATTGGCATCCCTCATTATACTCTGAACGGGAAGGGAAGGCCAGCAGAAACTTAGACCAATTCGATTATAGCTTTTATGATACAAACCGATGTTAGATAAAGAGTTCAATATGGCCCAGAAAACGGTTTGGAATACAACACCATTAACCGATTATTATTAGGATTATTATTATTATTATTATTATTATTAGTATTATTATTATTATTATGATGTGTTCGGGTGGTATATGCCAGGGTATTGTGATGTGTTCGGGTGGTGTATGCCAGGGTATTGTGATGTGTTCGGGTGGTATATGCCAGGGTATTGTGATGTGTTCGGGTGGTGTATGCCAGGGTATTGTGATGTGTTCGGGTGGTGTATGCCAGGGTATTGTGATGTGTTCGGGTGGTGTATGCCAGGGTATTGTGATGTGTTCGGGTGGTATATGCCAGGGTATTGTGATGTGTTCGGGTGGTATATGCCAGGGTATTGTGATGTGTTCGGGTGGTATATGCCAGGGTATTGTGATGTGTTCGGGTGGTATATGCCAGGGTATTGTGATGTGTTCGGGTGGTATATGCCAGGGTATTGTGATGTGTTCGGGTGGTATATGCCAGGGTATTGTGATGTGTTCGGGTGGTATATGCCAGGGTATTGTGATGTGTTCGGGTGGTATATGCCAGGGTATTGTGATGTGTTCGGGTGGTATATGCCAGGGTATTGTGATGTGTTCGGGTGGTGTATGCCAGGGTATTGTGATGTGTTCGGGTGGTATATGCCAGGGTATTGTGAGATTCACTTTAGTTAACTCGAGCAACACTTGTTAGTTCTAGTAAACAATATTTTGATAAATTGGATGAATCATAAAATAACAAATTATAAAGTATCACTAGTTAAACGTCCCCTACTCATTAAAACCATAAAAAGGTATTCAGATATCCATGGCCGCGATTGTAGCGTCTGTGCTTCAAGAACTGCCCTCCCCCGCCCCCCGCCCCCACCATACCCCGCCCCCCTGCCAAGCACCCCTCTACGTCAGCACTCCCTAATGAAGGAATTTTGACGGACGCGTTATTGGATCAGCCTAAGAATCGGATTTAAACAGCGCCGGTATCGATCTTGTTCTTCCTTCCTCTCTGGTTCTCTCTGACTCTCTTTCTCTCTTCACATCCGGGTACTGTGGGCTGTGGCTGGGTGGGAGGCTTTGTATGTATTTGTTTATTTAAATATATAGTATTTATTTGTGTACATAGTTATCTATTTACAGTTTTGTGTTGCTTAATTTTGGAGCATATTGTACTAGTATTTCACGGTTCCATGTCAGTTGAACCAGTGTCACTTCAACCAGTGCTAACTCAACCAGTGGTCACTTCAACCAGTGACCATTTCAACCAGTGACCATTTTAACCAGTAACCTAACCTAACCTAACCTAACCTAACATACTGGTTAAAATGGTTACCGATTGATTGTACTCTAGTGCGGGCTATGCTAGTTTCCTTATGTACCGGTATATTAAGAAAGTTCCGTCCTGATTACCGATTGATTGTACTCTAGTGCGGGCTATGCTAGTTTCCTTATGTACCGGTATATTAAGAAAGTTCCGTCCTGATTACAGATTGATTGTACTCTAGTGCGGGCTATGCTAGTTTCCTTATGTACCGGTATATTAAGAAAGTTCCGTCCTGATTACAGATTTATTGTACTCTAGTGCGGGCTATGCTAGTTTCCTTATGTACCGGTATATTAAGAAAGTTCCGTCCTGATTACCGATTGATTGTACTCTAGTGCGGGCTATGCTAGTTTCCTTATGTACCGGTATATTAAGAAAGTTCCGTCCTGATTACCGATTGATTATACTCTAGTGCGGGCTATGCTAGTTTCCTTATATATATTAAGAAAGTTCCATCCTGATTACCGATTTCAGAGCGCGGTAATGATAGTTGATATAGCTTTGAGCGGCTTTAAGCAAATTAACCGAGCGTTTTTCTCGGCCATTTTGTTTACAGCCAATCCTATCTGGTAGACTCTCCTATAATAATATATAGCCATTCTCTACTTCTTGATGCCAGTGCCATAAGTCCCATAACAGTGCCATATCAGTGCCATACCAGTACCATATCAGTGCCATACCAGTACCATAGCAGTGCCATAACAGTACCATTTCAGTGCCATAAGTCCCATACCAGTGCCATAAATCCCATATCAATGCCATACCAGTACCATATCAGTGCCATAAGTCTCATAACAGTGCCATACCAGTGCCATAAGTCCCATATCAATGCCATACCAGTACCATATCAGTGCCATAAGTCCCATAACAGTGCCAAAAGTCCCATAACAGTGCCATATCAGTGCCATACCAGTACCATATCAGTGCCATAAGTCCCATAACAGTGCCATAAGTCCCATATCAATGCCATACCAGTACCATATCAGTGCCATAAGTCCCATAACAGTGCCATAAGTCCAATAACAGTGCCATATCAGTGCCATACGTTCCATAACAGTGCCATATCAGTGCCATACCAGTACCATATCAGTGCCATAAGTCCCATACCAGTGCCATAAGTCTCATACCAGTGCCATAACAGTGCCATAAGTCCCATAACAGTGCCATATCAGTGCCATAAGTCCCATAACAGTGCCATAAGTCCCATAACAGTGCCATATCAGTGCCATACCAGTACCATAACAGTGCCATAAGTCCCATACCAGTGCCATAACAGTGACATACGTCCCATAACAGTGCCATATCAGTGCCATAAGTCCCATAACAGTGCCATATCAGTGCCATAAGTCCCATAACAGTGCCATATAAGTCCCGTAACAGTGCCATATAAGTGCCATACCAGTGCCAGATTAACCCTCTCAGTACACCATCACACATTCCTTTACTCTATCCTGGTTATTATTAGTTACTTGTGTTAACCCCTTCATCAGGACGCATTTAAAGGGGGTAATGCTTGTTTTGAGGTCTATGTATTTATGTATTACTATATATTTTTAGTTTCCTCGCTATACCTCCATCAAACTTAAAAACACCCCCTAGAACCCCTTTCAAATTTAATTTGTACATTTTTCGGTAGAAACATGTCCCGCCCGAAGAAAGTACAGGCTCGCTATCGCTCGCCAGGAAACAATCGACACCTAAATGACACGAAAGATCTTAATATTGACAAGGAAATGGGTCGAAAGGTCTCAAAATCACAAAACTAATGAAACGAACGTCTTAAAATCTCAAACAGTAATATGCTAAACATGAGGGAGAAGGGGGTCCAGAAAAAGCGACCACCTCTCCCTTAAAAATTTATTCTGGCTATCTTTAGAACATTTGTTAGAGTTCAGGAAGTATCTATGGGAATTAAAAGGGTAACGACTGCCTCAATTAACCCTCTGACTTCATTATACCCTTCCTGATAATATATCGTCTAGCAATAGCAAAAAACAAAAAAATTGCAAACTTGTCATAATCCTCAAAGGGTTAAGTAGAGGAAGGATCTGTGAGAAATTAAAGGTTCATTGAGATCAAACCTATCCCTTTAATTGCTAGAAGGCCTTCCTAAACTGTATACATTCGCTCAGTGTAAGCAAGAATTAAATTGTAAAGATGTCATGATACCAAGAGATTTATAGATGCCGTAAACCCTCTTGTGTGACTCCGACTTTAGGGTATTTATATAGTAATATTTTGCTTTGTGATAGTATACTGTTTGGCAGGGTTCGTGTGCTGGATTATATATTATATTGTCGTTACCAGTTCATAATGCTCCCAGTCTTTACTTTTAACTTAAATGTGTTGTTTGTGTGTTGTTTAATTTCATTCGTATGCGTGGTTCTGGTGATGCGTTGTTATTGTTTAAGCAAATAGATATGATTATTAAGCACTGATTAAAGTATTAGTTTCTCACTTGGATTGAAGAAGTGTGTGAAAAACTATGAATGTGTAGATTAGACAATTGTTTGGTACGCGTGCAAGATTGGTAGTGATAGGTATACATTTACGTGTGTACAGTACAATTGTTTGGTACGCGTGCAAGATTGGTAGTGATAGGTATACATTTACGTGTGTACAGTACAATTGTTTGGTACGCGTGCAAGATTGGTAGTGATAGGTATACATTTACGTGTGTACAGTACAATTGTTTGGTACGCGTGCAAGATTGGTAGTGATAGGTATACATTTACGTGTGTACAGTACAATTGTTTGGTACGCGTGCAAGATTGGTAGTGATAGGTATACATTTACGTGTGTACAGTACAATTCTTTGGTACGCGTGCAAGATTGGTAGTGATAGGTATACATTTACGTGTGTACAGTACAATTGTTTGGTACGCGTGCAAGATTGGTAGTGATAGGTATACATTTACGTGTGTACAGTATAATTATACACCTGTAACTCAAGAAACTGGGAAAGATGTGGAGGAGAACAAAGGTTTTGGAATACATTAATAGGCCTACATGCATAAGAAATAAAACAACAGTATTCAAATATCGTTTTACTTGGCAAGTTGAATGGCAGAGTCGGAAACGAGAAGATAGAACGTATAGTGGGCAACTAACGTGTGGAAGGAAGGAGCATGATAGATACTTTCCTTTACAACTGTATGTACACTCAACGACATAAGTTGGGCCTAAGTTTTCAAAGCAATCCAGAACAGAATCGAAACATCTCATTAATTTGCTAATTACCTACTATCTACATTTTGGAGGTTCATTTTACAGCTCGAGAGTTTACAATGGGCCCGAATTTTTGTCGCTGAGTGTACAGAAAGCAAGAAATTACCTTAGCAAATATCATGTTTAAGCATCGGCACATACATGGCACAGAGGTGGAAGTTATCAGGAATAAAATTCACTGATTGACACTAGGCCTAAAGACAGAATTATAGAATAAGAGGCGTGAAAGGCATTGAAACAGGAGATGACCACTATGCAGTGCAGACGAAAGTAAGGAAGAAGTAGAAATATGAGAGAATCTATAGACAATTTTAAGTATATGGGAGACGTACTGTGCAAATGCAGTAAAATGGAGAGCGAGATAAAATGTATAGAATAATACAAGGGGGAATGGTGATTGGAAAACATGGTTGTATCCTGAAGGGAATAATGGTCAATCAAAAATGAAATGGTTGCTGAGGAGAAATATGCTGCTCCCAACACCCATGTATGGAAGCGAGACATGGGCAGCAAGTGATGAGGACCTCTTCGAAGTAAGAAGGGTAGAGATTAGCCTAATTATTTTAGAGTTAAATCTGGTGTGAACAGGCTAGGTGAACTGTTACTCAGTAAGAGTCTTTTGTTATGGAAGAGGAGGAAGCTCTAGCCATTCAGTGTGGAGTGATTGAGTTGATACAAAAGAATAAAAGTACTATTGGGTGGTTTGGCCATGTACAGAAAATGGATAGGGGACGGCGGTGCTCCGTCCGCCCCCCCCCCCCCCCCCCCCCTCCCCCCCATGTAATAGATAAATTATATTTCACTATATGCTAGGTTTGTGTATGTATCGAAAATATGCTACGATCATAAAATTTCCTTTTGTGATATTTGGAATATTGTGACATTTATATAGCGTTGGGCTTTAATTATGGCGCTCAGGAAGTATTGTAGTGTTGTGTCAGAGCTCTGCTATTGCATCTATTGCTTTGATTAGAATATGTTGTGAGTAAATAATGGTGTGTTGTGAAATTGCATTTTGATATTTAGTCTTGTATTGTATACCGTAATGTTAATATATTGATGATTTGAAATATGCGGTTTGCTATGCTTATTGATATAATATGGTGGTGGTATTGAGGTCCCTAAAGATGAAATGATAATTGCAGGATTTAGTAGTCTTACTGTAATGTCTGGTGACCAAACAACTCAATCAGTAGGCCATTTATACCAGTAGCTCTCAACCAGCGCCAACTCGGTCAATATTGCTAGATTCGGTTAAGTGTAATTATTAAGTTAGAACAGGACATTAAGTTGGCACTGAACTCGTCGGATTTGGTTGATATTGACACGGGTTGAGATCTTTTGGTTATGTGGTCTACCGATTATATTGTCCGAGAATTTTGATTATGTAAATAATAGTGTCACAAATAGTGATGATGGTACGTACCAATAATAATTATGGTAGTGATTTTGTAGTAATAAATATGATATATAGAATAATGTTTACTATGGTGATATATTAGATAAGGATAGCCTAAAAAGATAAGACTTAAAATAGTTATCCTCACAATACTTTATATATATATATATATATATATATATATATATATATATATATATATATATATATATATATAGAGAGAGAGAGAGAGAGATGAGTATTTGCTAACGTTAATCAAGGCTTGATAATTGGCAGACTGTAGTCGTAATGTCACTTAATTATATTCACTTGACAAGGGTATTTCAAGGTTGGTTTTAAAGGGTTTGAGAACTCATAACTAAACCAAAAGTATTGTAACAGATAAAGTATACCCTGAGCAAATGAATCAGCCAGATAGATAATATACTGAACTTAAAGGTTTTAAAGATTGTCGTCAAAGTCACACAGTTGGAAAGGTAAATTATGTAAAAGTAATATTGAATACCATCATTGATTTCCCATCGCTAAGCATAATGCATATAAAGGTATTGCGAGACAGTAAGTAAGAATAGTAAATCGTACCCAAATACAGTCCATTCATTATAGGTAGACCAGAAATCGGGACTCCTTACTTCTGAAAATTAATAAGGGCTAGAGCAAATGGGCTGTAAATATCCACATCTTATTCCCTGGATGGTCCTTTCTATATGGTTGAATTATTAGCTCGATTACTCTCTCTCTAATCGTTTATGAGTTGTAGGGGTTAGCGGTATATATCCAGTAGATAGTACAAAGGAGTACAAAGGAAATCAAGCAACAACAGTTCTGGTGACCCTTCCAGGCTGCTTGTCCTCCAAAACACTGAGGATCAATTGTCCAAACAGTGGTTTAGAGTGGGTAAGGGAACATTGGAAAGGGAACTACTGCCCAGGAACTAATGTCCGTGGCAGGATTAGGAAGTTAGTAGGGGACAGATGGGTTAGTAACTGAGGGGGAGATAAAATAAAGTTATTCATTTACAAACACAGTCAGTCGTGGGTTTGATGCAAGATAGGCATGCATGTTTCTAGCATGGGATAATATACTGTATATTTATCATAATTTTGTATAGTATATCGAGGTATTTCTACACAATGTTTTTCAGAATTCATAGCTACTAATCTCCCTATTAACCCTTTCTGTACGGCGACATCTTTGTAACTTTAGTTTGGCTACTGTTAGACGATTATTTTTAGTTTAAAAAGGGCATCCAGCAATTAACAGGCTTTGCACTATCATAATTAACCATTTTTACTACCACAGATCCTTCTTAAGCTACACAAAATCGTATAAATATACTTAGAATAAAAAAAAAAAAAAAAAAAAAAGACGTCGTCGGTATAGAAGGGTTTAACTATCAGTCCAAGGAAACTATATATTATGATCGTCCGTATTATACTCTATGACCTCCTTATTCAATATTATGGTTAAGGGGATCACCTGGTTTTTTTCTTCTCTTCCTCTCTTGTTCTCTCTTTCTCTGGCTTGTATCCATTCAGCCCCATTCAGCCTTGTTTTAAGACATTTATCCCCATTCCTGGCGAGCGATAGCGAGCCAGCATTGTATGGAGAAATCCGGCTTCACCGGAGACAGTTTTCTATCGAAAAATGTACACATTTAACTTGCTCTCAAAACAAATATATATACTGGCTCGCTACCGCTCACCAGGAAAATATTGACACCTAAATGGAGGTAAACGTCTTAAAACAGTAGGCAGAATGGGGCTGAATGGATACAAGCCAAAGATAGAGGGAGAGAAAGAGAAATAAAAGCGAGGTGGGCTCCCTTAATTGAAGGTTATCGGTATTTCTCCTGGATAGTTACATACATTTAGTTTTATTAGTGTTAATGGTTAATCTATTAGCAGCAAACCAATTAGATAAATTAGCTAGTTCAGTATTTAATGTTTGATCAAGTCTTTCGTAATTAGTTCCAGATAAATATACAGTAGTATCATTGCAAATATTACTGTATTTACTAGTTTTGATACATTCAACATATCGTTGACATATAAGAGGAAAAGGATTGGACCTAATATTGATCCCTGTGGTACCCCGATATCAGTGGTAATGACATTTGAGGTGGCCCCGAGGTAGGACACATAATGGCTTCTACTAAATACATAGCTGGAGATCCATTGATAGGCTCGCCCTCTAAAACAATAATGTACAAGTTTTTTCTGTTAATATACTATGGTCAAATGCACGACTGAGGTCAAGGAAAACAGCCAAAGTTAATTCACCTCTATCAAAGTTATATCAAAGTTATGGTGTCTGGAAAATTTCTGAAATGTGTTAATGGTTAGCCTGTATTAGTTAAAAATAATCGTCGGAAGTATAGCCTTAAATATATAATCGTCCGATCAAATTAAGATAACATTAATTTATCTTCCCTTACAGTATATATGTAGCCACATAGCGAGTCGTCTCAGCACTGTTATACAGGGTGTTTAAACAAGTGTTCATAAAATTAAGGACGTATTCGTCAGACAAAAAATAAGACTGTATTACTCCATGACCTTCGAGGGTGAGTATCTATAATTTCGGAGATATTACACTTATACAGTTAATGATAGATACAAGAAAATCCAGTTTAGGGGTGAAAACGATAATCATATCGTCTACATATGGACGATTTTTAAGCATGATACACGCCCTAGTCAAGATTTTAACATTACGCTTTACGTCAAGATAATATTTTGTTGATAATGTTGGACATGGTAGCTGCTATGGTGATGGTTAGGGCAATGACTTTATAGTCGCTGATGCATCTATCTATCTATCTATCTATTGCCCAATACCGTGATCCCCGAAGGGGTGGCCACGAACGAACCGCCCCCGTGCACCTCTGTCCCCAGTCAGTCGACGCCCCTCCCCCCAACCAGCACCGCCTTCGTTCATATACTTCCTCACTCCTTCCACCTCTCTTTCGGTCTACCTCTCCCTCTCTGTCCCTCCACCTCGCTCTCGTACACCCTCTTAGTCATTATCTTGCTTTCCATACCTTCCATATGGCCGAACCATCTCAAGTTGTTCCTTTTCACACTTTCCAGCACATCTGCCTCCACATCACACCTCCTTCTTACTTCCTCATTAGTCTGTCTATCCCTCCATGTAACTCCGCACGCACTTCTTAAGTAATTAATTTCCACTGCTCTCACTCTTGGTCCGAGTCTCTCAACCAACGTCCATGCTTCGCTTCCGTAAGTCAGTGTCGGGATTACCACACTGTCATGCAAGGACTTCTTCACTTCCATACTGACCACCCTATTTCTTGTTACTGCTTTCAGCGTTCCTACAACCCTCTTCCCCTGTTGTACCCTCTCCCGTACTTCTTCATCCATAGTCCCATCTTTACTCAACACACTGCCCAGATACTTAGAGTTGACGATCTCCATAGCCTGACCGTTCAGCTTCACCTCACACTCTGTGACTTCACCCCTTTCGAAGACCATAACCTTGCTCTTCCCCGCATTTACCTTCAAATTCCGTTTTTCGCACACTGTTCCAAACTCATTTACCAGACCCTGCAACTCCCATTCATTATCACTCATCAGAACTGTATCATCCGCAAACAGCAGTATAGGTAGCTTCCACTCAATTCCCTCCCTTTTCAGCGATACACCAACATCCACTGCTCTTGATAGTATTTCTTTCATTACTCCATCCATATATACAGTAAACAACCACGGGGACATCACACACCCCTGTTTCAAACCAACATTCAGGTCAAAGAACTCGCTCTGCTCACTCTCCACATGTACTGCCGCCTTTGCACCCTCATACATGCTCTTCACTGCTTTCAGCAACTTGCCATCTACTCCGTATATTCTAAGTACTTTCCACAAACCTTCTCTATCCACTCTGTCATAGGCCTTCTCCAAGTCCATAAAGGCAACATACACCTTGTGTTTCTTCTCCAGATTTCTCCACAACACAATTCAGGGTAAAAATCTGATCTACACATCCTCTTCCCTTCCTAAATCCTCCCTGCTCGTCATCTATCCATTTCTCCGTTCTCACTCTCACTCTCTCAATCACTACCCTACTGTAGTCCTATACCTTCCCTACTATGCTTAGAAGACATATTCCTCAGTGGTTACCACACACTCCTCTTTCCCCTTTGCCCTTTTATAGGGGGACTATTATGCCAGTCTTCCAGTCATTGGGTGCACTCCCCTTCTCCCATGCTAGTTTGCACATTTTCCATACCCATTCGATCACTATCTCACCACCATATCTCAACATTTCCCCACACACTCCATCTGTTCCTGGTGCTTTCCCCAACTTCACTCTTTTCATGGTTTCCCACACTTCTGACCTCCTGATCCCCACCTCCTCCTCCACTACTTCTCTTCTTCTCCCTCCCATACCATTTTTTTTTTTTTTTTTTTTTTTTTTTCTATATTCCAACTTACTTCCTCTCGGGCATAGGCTGAGAGCCTTAACATTCACTGCTTTACAATGAACAGTGAAGCCCGTGAGGTCTTGTTCCAGTCTAGGGAGTGAGACATGTGAAGCACGTAGAGTACAACGAGCACCTGCCATCTTGCCTTCACATGAGGCACTGTGCTCACTCATGGCCCGAAACGACCCCATCTCTGAAGCCACCTCGTTCCCGTGCTTCACTGTCTCACCCCCTACACTCGGACTCTCACACTTACACACACACAACGCCACCTGTTGAGCAGATAACTCACCAGGCATTGCACCCCTATAGCATATTTTGAATATGGGAATATTCATACAGTGCTATTTAATCAGGGAACAATGAGGGTATTTTATTGACGTTTCGGTGGGCTTGTGGTAATGCACCGATACCAGGTACAGCACAAATTCCATCCCAATAATATCTTCCCATTGATACATCGGGATTTGAACCCGGGACCTTTGGATTACCAGGCCAGTGGCAAGACCACTCCACCACACCTCCCCTAATATCCATATCCATATCCAGCTATGTTTGCTGGCTCTTCATTCCTTACATTTAGCAACTCATTGAAGTACTCCCTCCATCTTTCGACTCTCTCTTGCTTCTCGGCTAGCATTCTCCCATTCTTATCTTTCACACCCTTACTGTTTCCCTTGCTACCTTCCCTAACTTTCTTGACTTCTTTCCAGAACAGTTTCTTACTCTCCCTCCATTTTACACTCAGATTCCTTCCAAATTCCTCATCTACTCTTCTCTTACTTTCTTTCACTACTGTCTTCACCACCCTCTTACTCTCCACGTACCTTGCTCGTTTCTGTCTCTCGAAATCTTCATTCCCTCTACTACCCAACCACTCTCTATATGCATGAAGATGACAAAAGGTAAGCTCCCTGTAACTAATCCCCCCCCCCCCCCCCCCCCCCCAGGTTAAAACAGTGATGCAGAGCCATAATCAAGGTACGTTATAGGTACTTTACGTGCGTTGGAAAAACGTGTGGTGTGTTTATTAAGATTTGTGGAATTAATAGAAGGGGGAGGTGTTTATGAGAGTTAGCTGGATTACTTTCTGTGTAGGTGAGGCACAGATAGAAAGTGGGTGAAGCCATGCAAGTACAACAAGAGTTCCAACAAATCCTTATATCCCTATGTGGCCTGTGGCCTCCCCTGAGTACTGTCCTGCTCGATCTGAAGTAAATGGATATGTAGTGGGTATAACAAATTATGATTCAAATTACAATTATAACACATACTAATGTATATTATCAGAAGTAAAATTAAAACTAAACTAATAACATGCCAGTAAATAAAGCCACAAGTATATATTGTTACGGCTGGATCGGCAATACATATTCGGGATTCTTGATCGTAGGACAGAAATGGCTTAAGTGACAACGACACGCTCGATTCCAGTCCCAAATACTATATGCTCCAGACAACAAAAGCACCAACGCCCTACAGAGTTATCGTCTACGGTAACGAGGTACCTTAACTCGGCGAAAGTGTACAACAGGGGTAGGCTATGAGGCTAAACTCCCTCAGACATTTATAGGTTACGTTATTACTAAAGAAATGCAATACTCAAGAAACTACGTTAATATTAAGCCTCTAATAATGTAGAATAGAAGCAGGCTAAAGGTATGACAGTGAAATGCTAAATGACAAATGTACACGCCTACTTGAAAGCGCGTGCACTACACTAACTGTCCCCTACTAACATGCACTAGCATGTAGCATACAAGATGTTCATGATCCAGTAGATACCTAATAATACACATGGGAGGAACATAAATAGTAGTCACTTATTATAATAATGAATCTATACTTGGAATAACTAAAAGGTTGCAGGCAACAGTACTGCGCCGGTAGCCTACTACCGCATAGGCTACTTCGCTTCTCTCACTCTGTCTCCCCTCCGAGTCCGTATGCGCCCTACGCAACAGAACTCCGGACACAGCAGCAAAACGACAGTGCAGTTAATTGATACATGAAAGTATTAATAGTGTTGTCTTGTGTGTGAGTAATGTGTATTGTAAAGTGTTATAGATATATACTTAAAGAGAGCTGCAATGCATAGTAAAATAAAGATATATCCCACTCATCATCCCCATGTGTTCTAGCTAGCAGGCCAAGTCACAGGAACAACGAGTCCCAGCACCGAAAGCGAGAACCCAGGAGAAGACTGTAGAGAACACAAGGACAGATAAATTACGTTACTCTACTATACCGGCACTACGAGCGAGCTGTAGTCTCGGGTGCTACACTCGCTCCTGGCTCGGTATGCAAATCAAGGCTAAGTCCTCGTCCCTCTACAGACAACTCCTGGGCATGGTCGGGCTCTTACACATGGCACCAGTCTAGTCACAAATGGGATGATGAGCAGGGCATATAACTCGTGAACATGTAGAACGTTCACCAACTATCCTCATCAAGAAGATCGCTGTTCACATTAACCCCTTAAATCTAATACATGTAAATATATGCTTGTCCTAAGAGTAATACGAGAGGTGAGTGCTGAAACTCCTTTAGGACCTCAAGGGAAGGTTATGCATTTAAATAGAGAGAAGAATGAAATGAGAGTAATGTCGTCAGAGAGAAAGAGTGCAACCGTGAGAAGTGGGGAGAGAGAGCAAGGGATGTTAGAATCTCAAAGGTTCTAGGCAACCTAGTCCAGGAACACACAGCCAACCTCCAGGCAGTGTGCTGTACGACAACATGGGCCCAGCCCAGGCAGGCAACAATGGACTACCAACTCTATCGCGCCTAGCTATAAGGGCAAGGCTGCCAACCAGTCCATACGTCTGGCAACCACCCGGCCGGCAGCGCGGCGTGTTGCTACCCTCTTGCTCTGAAGCCCAACTCACTCTCTCTCTCTCTGAATTCCCATTATCCTATCTATCAACTTCTCTATTGATACTACATATTAAATGGAAGGTCTCGACATGGCTTAAAACAAAACCCACCACTGGTTAGCACATGACGAGACCTTTGCAGAGATACAAAGAACATAGTTATAAGTTGTCACACTCAATATACATAGCGGCTGACGGTAGCCAGATCACGGGCGGTACAGTGGAGTACCAAGGAGTACAATCAGGTTGCGTTGCCCAGCACTGGGGTGCGTCACAATATTGACATTTCATTTTCACCCCATAGACTATGTTTTCTTATATCTATCGATAATTTTAAATGTGTAATACCTCCGAAAATATGCAAAATCACCCCGAAGGTCATAGAGGAATATAGTCTTATCTTTGTCCGACAAATACATCCTGAAATTTATGAAAACGTTTTTTGAAACAACATCTATAAAGGAACAATTATATTGAGTGTATTATTAACGTGTTTTAAGTTGTCACAACAAATGTGAAGGTAGTTGTATATTTTAGTATAGTTCGTCGTTTTCCTGTACAAAACATCCATTTCAAGGTTTGCCCACCACACAAAGAACTTCGTATCCGATGACGTCACGTGTATCATCTCTATAGTAGTGGAAGTAGTGTTGAAAGAGGTATTGTGGTGGTAATACTTACATAAACACTTGTGCTGCGACAGGGTTGCCATGGTGCTGCGACAGGGTTGCCATGGTGCTGCACAACATTGAATTCATTGCTACGGGTATGTATTACGTTATGGTGCGTAGGAGTTTGTACATTATTAATATGTACTGTTATTATTGTATCCGTCGGGAACTTACAAGAGGTTTATTACCAATCGTCTCACTTTTCTTGTCATTGTTGTTTGTTGGATTGCATCATCAATTGTAAGAGGGGAGAGAGGGTTTGGAGTGGCTGGATAACTGGACGAAGGCCTTCGGAAGTTTGCAATGCTAGTTAATTAGAATGTTCATGTACAAACTACTTTAATAATTGCGCAACATATTGAGGGTTATACTGTACAATATGGCTATAAAGAACTGTTTATATACCTTCAACGTTCAGAGAGGTGCATGAAATGCACCTCGCAACAAGGGCATAGATAAGTAGATGTTGTGATGCTAGACTACTTCTATAAGAATGTTATTTTGAAGGAGCATATTGATGTTTATTTATGTTTGTTAAATAATTGGAGTGCTAATAGAGGTAAATGGATGATATGTGGAGCTTTAAGGGAATTATGTGGCGTTGATATGTTATTAAAATGCCTAAAGAAATGGCCGCATTAAGGGATGCTGAGAAGTAACTGAATTAATTGAATAGTGTCAAGGAAGATACCAGTGACTCCATATTATACATACAACTTTAAGTTCTGTGTTTATATAATAAAATATGCTCAACCGTGAAACAAATGCTCAGTGTGATTGTTGTATGTGTGCAAGTTAAATATTCAGTGTTCAGTAATGTGTGTGCCTACTGTACGTGCATGTGTATGTCAAGGAGTGCTTTCGGATGTATGTGAGTTTTCGTGTGTGTGTGCGTTGGTGTGTGTTTTCCTATGAATGTTCTTTCGTTAGTGTGTGTGAATTCATGTGTGTATGCTTTCATGTGCGTATGTGTGTGTGCTTGCATGTGCGTATGTGTGTGTGTTTTCGTGCGTGTCCTGTGGGCGTGGTATTGACGTAAGAAAGCAAAATGGCGGCCACTGCTTGAGATTCTGGCCCGCCCCTCCTTCACATCATCTTCCTCACACCAACACCGTATTCACACCACCACTCTCACACTTATACTTCCTCACACCACACTAACTCTATATCGCATTCCTCACACCATCACCCTCACACCATCACCCTCACACGGCAACACCACCTCCTTCATAGTGCCTTCCTTTGCCATCACTTTCACACTACTACCTCACCGCACACTACTACCTCACCGCACCTTCCTCGCACCTTCACCCTCACAACACCACCCTTACACCCGCTGGGACACTCACACTTACACTACCACTACCCTCACACTGCCACTACCCTCACACCATCAGCTCCTCACACTACCAGCATCCTCACACTACCACTATCATCACACTGCCACCATCATCACACCACCACTACCCTCACAATGCCTCCATCCTCACACCACCACCCTCACTCAACCAATATCATCACATCGCTATCACCCTCAAACCGCCACTACCCTTACAGCACATCCTCATACAACTACCACGCCCCTCACACCAACACTCTTACACCACCACCCTCACACCAACACCAACGCTAACACCACCACCAACGTAGGGTACATAGTACCCGCCTTGCAACACAATCCCACCCCTACTCTGTGCAACTCTCCAACCCAAGAGTGAACCGCTATTCTCACTTTCTTCTATTCAACTGCTGAGCTCTGGACCTCTCTCCCAGAATCAGTCTTTCCCTCTTCCTATGACTTAAATTGCTTCAAACTCCATGTGTCCAGGCATTTTAGCTCGAACGTCCCTTGATTTCGGCCCTGTCACTCTTTGAAATCTGGGGGAGGCACTCGCTGCAGGCAGTTATGCCTTTTGTCTCCCTCATTCACATAAAAAAAAAAAAAAACACTACCACCCTTTTTTCAACACATTAACACCGCCACCCTCACACCAACACAAACACCCTCACACTAACACTAAAACCACCACCCTTACACCAACACCACCACTAACACCACCACCAATCGCTACCACCCTCACCTCACCACCTTAAATCTGATCACACTGCAATTTCAACCTGGTCACTTCAATAATTGCTTGTTATACTGAGAAATATCGTATGGCGGTTCTATTTTTATCATCATTCTTACCACCAATAACTCTCCAAATGAAATTAATAAAAGCATGTGATTCTCCCAGCATTTGAACCCAGGATATCACATACAGAACTTACATACTCTAATCATTACACCATCAAGACAGTTATAAGTACAGCACATGGCCATGATTGATATCCATTTTATGAATGCAGGATATTAATCTAATCATGTAATGTACCCAACTGCACTATGAATTGCCTAATGCTTAAGCGAGAGGTGAGAACATGTTATGGGTCATGGATCACATAGGGCCAACTTAAGCGAGAGGTGAGAACATGTTATGGGTCATGGATCACATAGGATCGACTTAAGCGAGAGGTGAGAACATGTTATGGGTCATGGATCACATAGGACCGACTTAAGCGAGAGGTGAGAACATGTTATGGGTCATGGATCACATAGGACCGACTTAAGCGAGAGGTAAGAACATGTTATGGGTCATGGATCACATAGGACCGACTTAAACGAGAGGTGAGAACATGTTATGGGTCATGGATCACATAGGACCGACTTAAGCGAGAGGTGAGAACATGTTATGGGTCATGGATCACATAGGACCGACTTCGCTACGAAATATTCTTGAACGTATTGACATTATTTTGAACATCGTTCTTAACACCAATAAACTCCAAATAAAATTATTGAAAACATGTGATTCTCACAGGATTTGAACAAAGGAAATATATTTTTTATATTTCACCACACCACCAAAGACCTCCAATGAAATTAATGAAAGCATATATGTGATCCACCGGGATTCGAACCTGGGTTGTCACACACAGATTTTTAGACACCTTAACCATTACACCACCAAGACGGTTAAAGGTTTATGCACACGCCTACGACTTATTATCCATTCTCGAATACTGGATATTAATCTAATCATGTTCATATTCCCACCGCACTATGGTAGACTAATGTTTAAGTGAGAGGAAAGAATATTCATGGGGCACAGAACATATAGAAGGGCCTCGCTACGCAATTCTGGAACTACGTTCTATACTTTTATTAATGCTATAACCCCTTGTGTACCGGCGACCTCTTATTTATTTTATTCTAGCTACACCTAGATGATTTTATACAACTCAAGAAGGATATGTGGTAGTAACAAGGGTTAATCAAAAGAGTTCGAAGCCTGTTAAGTACTTGAGGCCCTTCTTAAACTGATTAAAATCGTCTAATAGTAATGTTCTTTAGCTACAAATGCCTCAACATTATCTGCTTTAGATAATCAATATACAACAAATTGTACAAATTCCTAGGAGAAAATACCAGATTCGATGTTTGTTTTGGAATTGTTATAAGGAACATATATCAGTAAATAGGTTCGATTTCCAGTTAACTTATCGATATATAGTTTTATTTTGATGTAGATATAAATCAAACTTTTTTAAAGAATACTTAACTATAGTATGATTTTAAAACTCAATATGTAACACCACTAATTACATGCTAGGCTTTTATCGTAATTATATATTACTAGCAGGGGTACCCGGCGTTGCCCGGGTAATCACCATAATCACCATAATCACCATCACTACTACCACCACTACTACTACCATAATCACCATCATCAATACTACCATAATCACCGGCCTTGACCTCCCTGTGCCTCACTAAACGGCGACCTCGACTTCGGCCGCTAAATGACCTCCGATTTTGGATCTGACCTCATCCGTACCCCCATTTTGGGGGGCTGCGAACAACTTTCGTTCCATACAACTTTTCGATCGGAGGCCTCCTTCTGCCCCAAACGGCCCTTTTTCCGATTTCGCGCCCATTTTCTCCGTCCCTTTCACCCTGGGGACCCCTCTATGACCTGACCCAGGTCAATTGACACCCACATGCAAAGTTTCAGCTCCCCAGGTCCAAAACTGCGGCCGCCTATAAAGAACAAACAGACAGACAACCGTAAATATTATATAGATGAGCTTGCAGGTTTATGACTACATACTTTATAGGAACCCTGCCAACTATAATCTGATTTGTGACCTTTTGTAAATGTTGAGTGGAACCTAGAAGAATTAATAACACCCTCAGCATCCCCAACACTTCCGGCGGTAAGGATTAAGCATCTGCCACTGACACAACCCTCTGATGATCCCCCTTCCATGCCCACGTCTAACCATAGGTATTCTGGACACAAACTTCTTGGTCTTTGTCCCCTGTATTACTCGTAGAAACCCTGACAAACTATGCTTAATTGGGCCTAGCCACCCTCTTACCAATTGGAAGCCCCCATTGCCCCAGAGCCTGTTCCACTTATGTCCCTACAATAAGAACCCCCAACCCCTGCCCAGACAAACTTATGACCACACCGCCCAAACCCAACCAAGTAACAAACAGAGGAAACCATAGCCAATGATTGGCCCGGCTGAATTACTCGACCTTCCACCTCACCTAACTGGGGAAACCCCTGATTCAGGATAAAAGGGAGAAGGAGACCTTCCACATTACCTGTTCTGGGAAAACTCTGATTAAAGATCAAAGGGTGAACACTGACAACTACCCAATTGGTCAACCATGAACATTTCCAACATGACGAGAGGGCAGGGATATATTAGGCCCCGCTTCTCAGCTTTCCACAGGCCCCCCCCCCCCACTCTCAGCTTTCCACCAACTCCTACCCCGCTCCTTCCACTCCCTTGCTAACACCACAACAATCCCCCTTCTTCCACATTGGGCCTGACATTGCAGACACTTTTGAATTTTGTTTAGATAGTCATCCCCACCAGCCCGATAAACATGAGACACGCATCCCCCCGGAGTGTGGAGAATTACAGGATTTGAAGACATTGATCTCCTTTGGCTCAGACGGCTATTTCATGCAACTGAGTGATCAGTGAAAGGCCGAATTGCCGAGGATGCTGAGAAACAGACGCCCCTGTGTCTGAGACTGCCCAATAGAGCTCAAAGTATCCCGAAGTCTGCCTAAAGTGTGGTAGACCAACGTGTGTGTTGCTGAAGTCTGCCTGAAGTGTGGCGAGCCAACATCTGTGCTGCCCGAGTATCCCGAAGTTTGGCTAACGTGTGATAGGCCAACCGTCGGCAGGCCCAGGTATCCTGAATTGAGGCGGAAGCCTGTCTATCTATCTATCTATTGCCTGACGCCGTGATCCCCGAAGGGGTGGCCTGTAAACGTGATAGAATTTACAAGCGAGTCATTCCTCCGCCCAAGTGCTCAAGTCAACTTCAGAGGGCATATATTTAATAACCCAGAGGGCAATCACAGTCTCATCCCCCTTAATTAAGCAACTTAAAGTATCCCCAGTGATCCTATTATTTAACACGAGCTTGTATCCGTAAAATCAGTACATTATTTCCCCTTCCCTGTGTGTTCAGTCAAGTATCTGTACAGTCACCCTCTGGGTGTTCATATTGGTTAAATAGGGCTCGCATTAAGTTAGCATATGATTGCACGACCAAGTTTCCCCCCCTCCACCCCCCTTGAGAGTGTTCTTGCTAAATTAGTACGGATTGTGCTAGTCTAGCAAGTTACAAAGACGTTCCAGGAGTGTTTATATACTGTGAAGTTGTAGAAGCACTCCACGCACATTCATAGAATAATTGAAGAGGTTAGAACCATTCCCTCAATATAATAAACGTTTATCAATGTTAATGGCATATTCGGAATAGTTGTAATGGCGCCACTGTGTTCATAATAAGACATGTATATTCTGTAAAGTGATAATGGCACTCGCGTTCATGGAGTTATTGAGAAAAAGAGTACACCCATTCCCTCAATATACTAATTGTTCACCAAATCTAAAGGATTAGTTTACGTATTTGTAATGATGTTACGTGTGTTCATACAAGCGTTTACTTTAGAAAGTGGTAACCGCGTCGCGTAGACATCCATAGCTTTATTTAGGAATATATAAACATTGTTTGTTAAGATATAAGTCAGTAACGAAAGATAGTGCGATGCCGAGCATATTTCCCCAATTAAATTGGTAAAACATTGATTTTACCCACCGCTAATTCATTTATAATAGATAAGAAGCTCACTTCCCAAGCTACCCTCTTCTCGCTCCCCACTTTCCCGCTGTTCCTTTGCTACCCAGCATCTTATCGCCTACTTGGTCATATCTAGATAGAGGCATTAGCTGCACTGTCTCTGTATTTTAGAGTCTCTTGATAGGCCCTGAGAAGAAGGTTTATTAAAGTCTATCCTTAAATCTTGCTATCGTCAACTTAAATTCATTAAACTTGAATGATTCCGCTCTTGCCATAAGAGCTTAGGTTCCATGACTAGCATTTGCATCCTGAAACACCCGCTCGACACATCATTAATTATGTCTCGCCCCTTACAACTATATTCAGGTGTGGAATTTTATATCCATCTGCGAATCAACCCATCCATTTATCTTTCCATTCATCCATCCACTCACCCATTTATCTATAGGCCCAACCATCCAACCACCTATGAATTAATTAATCCATTCATCTCTCCATTACCAATAACCCAAAGGGGTAGGACGATCAGAATATATTTATAGAAATAAAATGGTTGTCCAGGGCTTTTGGAGGATTATTATTCTGGTTATCATTAGGCGATATTATTCAGTTTAAGAAGGAATTGTGTGAGTCAGAGGGATGATTGAGATAGTTTTGACCCATCTGACTGCTAGAGAGCGTTCCAAAACTGCATACAATCGTATAATGATAGCTGGAATAAAGTGTCAAAACGCGTCAAAATCCTCAAGGGGTTAGCAATCACATTTTTTATAAGTGTAGGTAAATACTAAAACAGTCACCGCCTTTCGCCATAAAAGGTAAAATGGTGCGGTGAATTCCAGGATAAATATGTATTAAATGCGAATTGGTTCAAGGTAAATACTTATATATGCCGAACTGATCCGTACATACATAACTTCAGGAGCAATTTTAGCATATGTTTGTCAGCATTAACTTCGAAGAAATAGCTGGAATATCAACAGGAGCAGACTTTAATAGGTCATATATCATGGAAGTCAGAACATTGTGCAAAGTATGCGAACGCGGATATTTTTTCGATCATTGTCTCGTGAATTCTGTCGCGAGTTTGAAATAGTTAAAGGACAAATTTGAACTAAAAACTAAACGTAAAAATTGTGGTGGCATTTAACTTCCAGACAAAGACGAAATCTATAATCTTAATTGCCAGCCTACTAAGAAACGCTCACTGCTCAACACCGATAAGTGTTTCTCAGTTATACTTAGTGATACTAGAAGAATACGATAGCAAGAAAAGATACATTCTTAAGGGGAGGTTATTCGATTTTGTATATATTATTTTTTTATTAGTTTATATACAGTATTATATCAAGCTTTAAAAAAAAACACCCCCAAGATAAATGTGTACATTTTTCAGCAGAAAGATGTCCCGGCCGAAGGCCGGTTCCTACTAAATTACAGGCTCGCTATCGCTCACCAGGAAAAGATCGACACCTAAATGGCACGAAAGGTCTAATATTGAAAACAAATGGGGCGAAAGTTTTGTATTATGGCCAAACTAATGGGGTGAACGTCTTAGAATTTCATGACTATTGGGACTAAGCATGAGGGAGAAAGGGGTCCAGAAAAAACAAATACCTCCCCTTAAAGGTATCATTATTATAATTAAATCCAGTTTCTTAGTAGTTTAATAATGTTTTTTTAATTAAGTACAAGTATCCCTGTATCAGTGTATTTTTGTGTGCGGTTGTACAGTCGTCTACATAAGTTGTGTTGATCTATATGATCTTACGTGAGGATCAGTAATAATAGTGTGATTGAATCAAGTGGCTGTTTTTTTTGGTCTATACATTTATATATACATTTATTTTATATTTTCCTCGCTAGATCTCCATCAAGCTTTAAATAATTAAAAAACACCCCTAGAACCCCCCCCCCCCCCTCCCCTTCAAGATAAATGTGTACTTCCTCTTAAAATTACAGGTTCGCTGTCGCTCGCCATGATAAAATCGACACCTAAATGGCACGAAAGGTCTTAAATTTGACAACGAAATGGGGTAAAAGGTGTTAAAATCGTCAAACTAATGAGCCGAACGTCTTATAATCTCAAAACAAATAGGGCTAAACATGAGGGAGAAGGGGTGCCAGAACAACGATCCATCTCCCCTTAATGCAGTAGTACAGTTCGTTATAAATCAGTTGACTAAGCCGATGAAATAACGCCTGCATAACAGAGTAATGTCTTGATTCAATCCCATACAATAAGGTCATGTGGAAGAACAGAACTGATATAGGAGACTGTAATTATGTACACTCTGATACCATAGTCTCTAGCCCACTCATCGATATTCGCGGACTTCACCTATTTTGATTATGGAAGTATATCTCCGGAAACGAACTTATTCATATAATTTTCTATACATCAGCTATAAAACTATACATATTATTTATTAAAAAGCAAGTTATATCCACAAATCAATCCAGATAGTTATAATAGCATAAAGAAAATCATAGGGGGTCCACGAATTCTCATGATGGGCTAGAGACTATGGTATCCGAGTGTACACAAGGACCCTAGAAGTCTCGATATTTCCTCCGTCGCTACACTTTAACACCAACCCATCCGACGTTTGGGGGGATTATTGTACTACTTTTTAATCATTAATGGGGATTTCTATATATATATTTTTGTTTTTGTCTATATGATTGAGGGAGGCAAAAGGCAGAACTGCCTATAGCGAGTGCCTCTCCCATAGTTGAAAGAGTGACAGGGCCGAAATCAAGGGACGTTCGGGCCAAAATGCCTGGACACACAGAGTTTGAAGCAATTTAAGTCATAGGAAGAGGGAAAGACTGATTCTGGGAGAGAGTTCCAGAGCTCAGCTGTTGAGTAGAAGAAAGTTTGAGAGTAACGTTTCACTCTTGGGTTGGAGAGTTGCACAGAGTAGGGGTGGGTTTGAGTTGCAAGACGGGTACCACGTGCCCTACATAAAGGAGATGGTATACACTGGGAAAGCTCTGAGGAACACTGATTATTATAGTAGCGATAGAATAGCGAAAGAGATGCAACATTGCGGCGGAGAGAGAGAGATTGCAGAAAGTTGGCAAGTGGACGGGAGTTAATGATACGAAAGGCCTTCCTTTCAACTTTGTCTAGGAGAGCGGTGTGAGAGGAACCTCCCCACACATGTGAACAATACTCAATACAAGTACGCACTATGCCCCTGTACAGAGCAAGAAGCTGTGCAGGGGAAAAGAACCCCCTAAGGCGGTTGAGCACACCCAGCTTCTGGGAGGCTGCCTTAGCAAGACTGGTAATATGGTCCTTCCAACTGAGAGCAGAAGAAAAAGAGACACCAAGAATATTGAGAGAAGATGAAGGATTGTTTTTTGTATTGTTGAAGAATAAGGGATAGTCCGCTGGGAGCTCCTTACGGGTAGATAGATGGAGAAATTGGGTTTTGGAAGCATTAAAGGTAACAAGGTTTTCTCTGCCCCAATTGGAGATAGTATTTAGATCAGAATTTAAGAGTTCTATGGCTTCATTACGTTTGTCGTTGAGGGATTGCTGGCTGGGGCGTTCTGAAAAACTAATGGAGTAGTGTAAGGTTGAGTCGTCTGCGTATGAATGGGATGGGAATTGAGCTACAGTTGAGATCATTTATAAAAATTAGAAAGAGAATAGGAGATAGGACAGAGCCCTGAGGAACACCGGAGTTTATAGGGTGAGGAAGTGAACAATGGCCGTCCACAACCGCGGCTATGGAACGGCCGGAAAGGAAATTAGAGACAAAGGCACAGATAGAGGGATAGAAACCGAAGGAGGGTAGTTTAGAAATTAAAGATTTGTGCCAGACTCTATCGAAGGCTTTCGATATGTCTAGTGCAATAGATAAAGTCTCACCGAATTCCCGAAAGGAGGATGACCAAGAGTTAGTAAGATATGAAAGAAGATCACCAGTAGAGCGACCCTTAAGGAAACCATACTGGCGATCTGAGAGCAGATTATGAAAAGAGAAATGCTTAAAAAATTTGGAAGCAAGAATAGTTTCAAAAACTTTAGAAAGACAAGAGATGAGAGCAATTGGACGATAGTTGGAGGGTTGAGAGCGGTCACCCTTCTTTGGGACAGGTTGAATGTGAGCAAATTTCCAGCATGAAGGGAAAAAGTTTCATTTAAAATTTTCCGGCATAATATTTTATGACTGCCACCTTAAAGTAGAATTATAAACGCTTATCCATGCTCACCTCAAACTAAACAAATCGTTAGTCAGATTTCCTTTTGTTTTGTTTTCGGTAGAAAATTATCCCGGCCGAAGATTCTCCATTTTATTTAGGCTCGCTATCGATCGCCCAGAAAAATTAGGTGAAGCGTAATATATTCACCAAATGAATGGGGTGAAACTTTATAAAATCGCGAAACTACTGAGAGTTGTGTAAACAAAAACTCACCCCCTGAATATAGACAGAGTTAAATGGGAGGTTTTGTTTTTTTCTCGACCCCTTTCTTCATCATGTTTATCCCCATTAGGTTTGATATGTTAAGACATTCGACCCATTATTTTAGCGTTTTTAAGTCCTTTTGTGCCATTTACTTTAGATGTCTACTATTTTCTGACGATCGATAACGAACCTGTAATTTAGGAGGAACTGGCCTTTGGCCTTGACATTATTCTACCCAAAAATGTAGAAAAATATATCTAAAAGGGGGATCTTTGGGATTCTTTTGTTTTTGTTTCAAGTTTGGTGGAGGTGTAGGGAGGAAACAAAATAATAAAGTAGACGTGCCGTTTTGCCCAAAATCAAAACGGCATACCCAACTCTGCGATGGGTTACCATCATCACTACTAATACCATCATCAATCACAATCATCACTACTACTGCCATCATCACTACAACTGCCACAATCATCACGACTACTGTCATCATCACCATTACTATGATCATCATCACTACTACAATTACAATCATCACTACTACTCTCATCATCATCATCATTACTACTGTCACAAGTATTACCATCATTTATCCTATCACCATCATCACTACTACTGCCATCATCACCATTACTATGATCTTCATTATCACAACTATGGTCATCATCACTACAACTTTCACCATCATCACTACTACTCACCATCATCACTAATACTCACACCATCATCACTACTGTCATCATTATCACTACAACTATCATCATTACTTGTCACCATCATCACTACTATTATGACCATCATCACTAATACTAGTACTGTCACCATCATATCTACTACTGTCATCATCATCACTACTGTCATCATCATCAATACAACTACAACCATCATCACTACTATTATCACCATCATCACTACTATCACCATCAATCCCACTATTACTACCATCATTTCTAATGCCAACTAAACTAACTAAACCTAGCAAATACGGAGCGAGATGTTTTCGCCCCCAGAACGAATGCGTTCTTAGTGTGCGAGCCCCTTCGGGGCTCACACACTAATAACGCCATCATTGCTGGGGGGGGGGGGGGGGAACCATATTTTGGACCTAAAATCATAACTATTGCATAAATTCAAAAAATAGTTTTTGACTGACGTTCGCATTCACGCAACAAATGTTCGTGTGAAATTTGGTGAAAATCCGTCCAACGGTCTAGCAGGAGTTTCGAGACAGACGGACGACAACGACAGACATTTGTTTTGTGTGGTACCCACTATACGGGGGGCGATACCAAACTCTGCTTACGCAAAGTTGATGAAAAGTGTCTTCCTCATTTTATTATTTGTCAGGCTAGACAGGTTGAACACTATGACGCTGCTTGTTTATTGGTGTATTTATTAACAATGTTTTTGTTTCCCCGCTAAACCTTCATCAAGCTTAACAAAAAAAAACACCCCCGAGACTCTTTCAAAATAAATGTGTACATTTTTCGGTAGATAAATGTCCCGGCCTCGGTTCCTTCAAATATTACAGGCTCGCTATCGCTAGCCAGGAAACAATCGACACCTATTTTTTTGTTCTTTGTGAATGAGGGAGACAAAGGCAAGACTGCCTGTGACGAGTGCCTCTCCCAGAGTTGAGTGTGTGACACGGCCAAAATCAAGGAAATGTTAGAGCCAAAATGTCTGGATACAAGTAGTTTGAAGTAGTCATAGGATGAGGGAAAGATGAATTCAGGAAGAGAGTTCCAGAGCTCAGCTTTTGAATAAAAGAAGAAGATTGGGAGTATCGTTTCACTCTTGGGTTGGAGAGTTGCACAGAGTAGAGGTGGGATTGTGTTGCAAGACGGGTGCTATGTACCCTACATAGAGAAAGTGGTATACACCGAGAGAGCTCCGAGGAACATTGATTATTGTAATACCGATACAATAGCGAGAGAGATGCAAAATTGCGGCGAAGAGAGAGATTGCAGAGAATCGGTGAGTGGACATGATTTAACAAGACGAAAGGATTTCTGTTCTACTTTGTCAAGAAGTGCTGTGTGAGAGGATCCTCCCCACACACGCGAATAATACTCTATGCATGGACGCACTATGGCCCTGTACAGAGCAAGAAGCTGTGCAGGTGTAAAGAACCCTTTGAGGCGGTTGAGCTCACCCAGCTTCTGGGAAGCCATTTTAGCAAGAGTGGTAATATGGTCTTTCCAAGAGAGATCAGAAGAAAAAGAGACACCAAGAATACCGAGAAAATATGAAGGGTTGATTTTTGTATTGTTGAAGTATAAGGGATAATCCTCTGGGAGCTTCCGATTGGTAGACAAATAGAGATATTGGGTTTTGGAAGCATTGAAAAGAACACAATTTTCTCTGCCCCAATTGGAAATAGTTGGTAGATCAGAAGATAAGTGTTCTATGGCTTCATCACGTGAGTTTTGAGTGATTGCTTGCTGGTAAGTTCTGGAAAACTAGTTGAATAGTGCAAGGTAGAGTCGTCTGCATATGGCACGACAGGTCTTAATATCTCAAAATTAACGGGGCTAAGCATGATGGAGAAGGGGGTCCAGAAAAAGCGACTACCTTCCCCTTAAATTAGGTAAGGTTAGTCTATTGGTCACATAACCAAGGGAATCAAAATTATAGTAAAGCAATACGATACTTGAAAACAGTTCTGGGATATGGACATCTCAACGGAGTCTCTCTTTCGTCTATTTTTACCATATACAAATTTGAAGGGCTATTAGAGAACCTAAATTCTACACCTGGCCAATTAAGCTTAGAATAGGTTAAGCTTTGGTAAGTTATGTTTGGTTAGTTACGTTTAATTAGGTTTTGCCATGAATTTTAGTGTTGAGTTGCGAGGTGGTCAGGTAATGAGATTCCTTGCAGACGTTACAAACTATATGAACACCAATGTAATGTACAACTAATATTATTTATTTAACCCTGGTTAACATTAAACTATATTACTCATGAATAGGGAAACTTAAATTAAAAGAGTTAATTTAGACCAATTATAAGTTAACATATTTGACTGTCGTTCATACATATTGAACAAAATAATATACTGGTAGTTTCGCGAAAATAAATGTTATACGTAAACATATTAAATTCCCTATAATTAAATTAATCTTCGTATTCATTCTCTACCTTTTGTATTTGTGCGTTAGGTTTATTGTTTTTTATTAACGGTTTTTAGCTCAGGTATTGGGTCAGAACTAGTGGTTGTGGGTGTATTGAACTAGTGGTTGTGGGTGTATTGAACTAGTGGTTGTGGGTGTATTGAACTTGTTTGATTAGTTAAGAGTATAATATTTTAGTATGCTGTAAAATGTTATTGCATAATATATATACTTTGATGTGTGCTTCAAAACATTAGACGATATTGTTCATCTGAATAGCTATAGTAATCTGAAGTTTGTGTTTTGTTTTACTTGTTGTTTTTGCTTTGTTGTATGTAATCACAACCTTGTTAATTATATATTGGTTAATACCAAACTAATTTGATCACTGTAAATGCTGTTCATAGCTCATAGTCGTGGGATCATCATATAACATGGGAAAACGAATCAAAATCCCTTCGACCGTATAGCAAGGCAATTATTCGATTGACTAATATTATATAGTGAATCCCACTGAAAAACTGGAGTTTAATGCAGCAACAATTATATACATATAAAAAAAAAAAAAAAAAAATGGGAAATTGTGTACACAGACAGAGCCAAACATACAGAGTCGATCTCATAATTTCGCAAGATTCGATTGGTAGAGATAACGTAAAAGAAACATTAATATTGTAGATATTAGTAGTAACAGTAGGATTGAAAAGGGAAAATTAATAGATATCGTAAGTTAAATTACAATTTAAGCAATTACCTATTTATGTATTAAATATTGTTCACTTATCTGTCTAGTAACGTAACTGTCTTCGTGGTGCGATGCATAAGGTGTTGATTTTCGGTGTGAGCATCCTGGGTTCGAATCCACGGACTGCCACATGTGTTTGTAAATTTCATTAATCGATTTTAGGAGTATAGTTGGTTGTTGGAAGGAACATAATAATAGTAAGTTCAGGTTATTTTAGGAGTATAGTTGGTTGTTGGAAGGAACATAATAATAGTAAGTTCAGGTTATTTTAGGAGTATAGTTGGTTGTTGGAAGGAACATAATAATAGTAAGTTCAGGTTATTTTAGTAGTATAGTTGGTTGTTGGAAGGAACATAATAATAGTAAGTTCAGGTTATTTTTGATAGCATGTGTGTGTTTATGTGTATGAATGACCTAATGGGTGCATGTTTGTCGTGTGTGTAAGAGATAGAGTGTGAGAGTGAGTGAGTTTCCATGTATTGTGCGAACAGGATTTTCAAACTGTACTCACTTTTCAAGTATGCACACCCAAACATACACGCGCGCGCTCGCTCTCTCTCTCTCTCTTGAGAACAGCCGAATAAATAAAAATGGAGGTGGCGTTTTATTTTATATCAAAGAAAGTCTTAACCCGACCCTCGTGTCAAAACCTCAAATTGTGAACGTCGACACATCTTTTGTGCTAATAAAGAATAATAAAGGTACAAAAATAATACTTGCGTTAATATACAGACCTCCAGCTCAATCAGTGCAAACTGACCGAGAAATTTACGAACAAATTGCAGATGTAAGTAACTCACAAGATACCGTAATTTTTGGCGACTTTAATTTACCTGTGACCAAGTGGGGCGATACTCTTACTTCACACTCCGGACATGACTTGTATACGAACTTGCAAGAGAGTTCGCTTTATCAATTTGTTCGAATGCCGACCCGTGGTAATAACGTTCTTGACATTGTACTTGCAACAAAAGAAGAATTGATAGAGAATTTGAATGTTGGTGATGAATTCAGTAACAGCGACCATCGTACGATAACTTTCACTTTAAAGTTTACTAGTAACGAACCAAATAGTAGCATCGAAAAAGTCCCTAATTTCAAGAAAGCAAACTTCCATAAACTTAGAGCTATGTTTAAAGAAATTGACTGGAGCTTTTTAATTAACAATAACGACATAAATACATCTTGGAAGTTATTCGAAACCACTTACCTAAAAGCAGTGCAAGACTGCATACCATCGAAAATACGGCGTCCAGGCCATAATAATAAGCCCAAATGGTGGAATAAAGATATTTCAAACTGCCTGCTTGCTAAAAAATTTGCTAATGATAGATTAAAATCCTCACAAAATGACGAAGAACGGGTGAAATTTGTAGAGCTACGACGCAAATCCAAAAAGTTAATTAAGCAAAGTAAAAAGACCTTAGAGTTACATATTGCGAATCAAAGTAAAACAAACCCGAAAGAATTCTATAGTTATATCAGAAAGAAAAAAGTAGTTACTTCAACTATTGGACCGTTAGTCGATGAAAAAGGAGAATACACCAAGGACGAAGTACAAATGAGTAATGCCCTCAATACCTTCTTTGCATCAGTTTTTACAACAGAAGACCTCAGTGATATCCCTACACCATCGCCGATTCAGATTGATAATTCAGATGTTCTAAGCAATATCACTGTTACAGAGAGAGAAGTATTGAATTGTTTAGATAAACTCAAGGTAAATAAAACGCCAGGACCTGATACAATCTCGCCTAGAGTTCTAAAGGAAGCTAAGAATGAGCTCTCCAAACCACTGACATTACTATTCAATAAATCCTTGCAGTCTGGAACTATGCCTGATCAGTGGAAGCTAGCCAACGTAACACCGATATTCAAAAAAGGCAGCAAATCCCTACCCAGTAACTATCGTCCAATTAGCTTAACCTCAGTTGTATGTAAAATGCTAGAAACGGTCATACGAGACAGACTCGTAAATCACTTAGAGGAAAATAACATACTTAAAGATACTCAACACGGCTTTCGTAAAAAACGTTCCTGTTTAACAAACCTCTTAGACTTCTTCCACGATATCCTCAACCTCTACGATGAGAGTAAAGCTGTAGATATTATATACCTTGATTTTCAAAAGGCCTTTGACAAAGTTCCCCACAAACGTTTACTGCTAAAACTAAAAGCGCATGGAATACAAGACGGTGTGTTGAAATGGATAGAAAATTGGCTCAGCAACAGAAAGCAAAGGGTAGTCATAAATGGTAAGGCATCTAAATGGACCAATGTAAGTAGCGGGGTACCCCAGGGTTCGGTACTAGGACCAATTCTCTTTCTAATTTACATCAACGACATAGATGAGGGTCTCACCTGCACAATCTCAAAATTTGCTGACGATACAAAAATTGCAAATAGCGTACTCTCAAAAGAACAAGTTGACGATATGCAACACAATCTAGATAAATTGTCATGTTGGGCCCAAATTTGGCAAATGAGTTTCAATGCGGATAAATGTAAAGTACTACATGTCGGATACCTAAATGAGAAAGCAAACTATTCGATGAATGGCACTCAGCTTAAGAATGTAAACAGAGAAACTGATCTGGGAGTAACAATATCGAGTAACCTAAAACCGAGTCAACAATGTTCAGAAGTTGTTAAGAAGGCAAACAAAATAATTGGCTTTATAGGCAGGTCATTTGAGCATAAATCCAAAGAAGTTATCCTAACCCTTTACAATTCCTTAGTCCGCCCTCTTCTGGAATACTGCGTTCAATCCTGGTGCCCTTATTACCAAAAAGATATAAACAAGCTAGAACGAGTTCAACGTAGAGTTACCAAAATGATACCTAGCCTAAAGAACAAACCATACGAAGAGCGTCTTAGAGAATTAAATCTATTTCCTTTAACCCAGCGCAGATTAAGAGGCGACTTAATTCAAGTGTTCAAAATCATCAAAGGCATCGACAATATGAACTGTAGTAAGTACTTCACTATCGACCAATCTAATTACACGCGGGGAAACGGTTGCAAAATTATTGGTAAATCTTTTAACTCGCACGAATCTAAGAATTTCTTCTTCAATCGAGTTGTCAACTTGTGGAATGGGCTTCCCCGAGACGTTATAGACTGCAGCACCGTTGATTCATTTAAATTCCGCCTAGACAAATATCTCGCATCAAACCCGCGACTGACTGCGTTTGTAAATGAATAACTTTATCCTCCCCTCAGTTACTAACCCATATGTCCCCTACTAACTTCCTAGTCCTGCCACGTTAGTGGCAGGGCAGTAGTTCCCTTTCCAATGTTCCCTTACCCACTCTAAACCACTGTTTGGACACTTGATCCTCAGTGTTTTGGAGGACAAGCAACCTAGAAGGGTCACTAGACCTGTTGTTGCTTGATTTCCTTTGTACTCCTCCTTTGTACTCTCTCTCTCTCTCTCTCTCTCTCTCTCTCTCTCTCTCTCTCTCTCTCTCTCTCTCTCTAATAGTACTTCTCGTTCTCAGTGATACCAATTAGCAAGCGCAAGATAACGATGTATAACATTTATTCACAATTAAAAGACTATTTAACGGACAATTCTGTATTGGTGCGTTTAATAAGTATAGTTTTAGTGATAATAATGACCCATTCAGTATATGTTACCGCTATTTATATTATGTTCTGGCTAACAGCCGATTTTATTCTGCGTAGGAAACACTTCAAAGGATCGAATGGAGTACAGATAATTTCAAATAAGCCTTTAACACTGACAGATCCTTCTTTAGCTCGGTTCACACATACACGTATTAACGTCCCGTCTGGCCCCGACCTCTTAATTCGCCTGCAAACGGGCAAGGACTCCGGCAAAATCGCCTATGGTCGGTACAGGGACGTGTGGTGTCACCAGCACATGGGGCGGGAGGCGGCGAACATTTTGTGCATGCATAAAATGGTCGGCGTGGGCCGGGGCAACTGCCACAACACGTGTTAGGCTGGGACACCCACGGGACACACACGGGAGCAGTCGGCGTCTAGACGCCGACGAACGGGATGAGAACGGCGGCAAAAAAACGTTGGAAGGAGAGTTGGCAATGTGTCACCGTCGCGTCACGTGAGCTAGCGACACCGCACGTCCGTGTACCGACCATAGGCGATTTTGCCGGCGTCCTTGCTCGTGTGCAGGCGAATTAAGAGGTCAGGGACGGACGGGACGTTAATTCGTGCATGTGTGAACCGAGCAAAAGGGGTCGGGGATGGACGGGACGTTAATTCGTACATGTGTACCATGGGGCCTCCAGATTGATGCCGTCCTGCCTATTTTTTTGGTCGTGGCTGGACGGGACATTAATTCGTGCATGTGTGAACCGAGCTTTAAGCAAGGTCAAATCATATAGTATTAACCAAAATATAGTAGTATATATATACAGTAGTAGTATAGCGTATGGAGGTTAAGCCTGCTATCGCTATAGTCGACAACGATGACTTCAAGAGCGACACACTGACCGGTGCTGGCCAGTCACACCGCACTAATGTCATGTTTGTGCAGCCAGAATCATTTGATACAGAACTTCCTTCCGAGAATCACAAGGATAGACCAGTTCCCGGTGCCAACTTTGCATCAAACCTCTCGACAACTCTCAAAGAGCTCGTTAGTGAAATGCAAAAAGTCAACCCATACAAGACAGCGAAGCGTGGGGAACCACCTCTCAGGAAGCCACCAGCTGATCAAAGTACTCCTCCTCCTGACACATCGGTGCAAAGAATTTGTGGTGTGATCCATGCAATGGCCAGGGCGCAAGACGACCGAACGAGACCTAAGCCAGAAGAACAGACTGTGCCTGGGTTTTCAGGGTTTCATGCCAGCATGTCAAATACAGATGAGAAGAGTCGAGCAATATACCACATGAGCTCACATGCTCACATGCAGAGGCAGATACGGCAATGCTCACCATATATAGTGTGCTCCGGTCAGACAGCTACACAGCAGCTGTCGTTCTTGACACAGAGGACACAGACAACTACGTGCAAGCGTCATATGATGCTCAGAAAACAACAGGAATCCTGTGTGTGAAACGCAAACGTCAGCTTATCGATGCCCGATGTTTGTGCAGTGAGGCAATGGCTGCATCCATCATACCACTTCATGTCCTCACTGGGTGTGACCACAACTCTGGCTTCTATGGAGCAAGTAAGAAGCTCATCGCAGATCGTCTGGAGAAGTCTAAAGAGGCACACGATCTGCTAGCAACATGTGGTACACAGCTCCTAGTCACAGAACAGGTCATCAGTGATTTGTAGCGGTTTGTCATTCGATATGTCTATGGTGATACCAAAAGCAAGACCCTGGGAGATGCGAGGGCAGCGAAGTGGAGAGCTCAGAAGAAAAAAAGCACTATCCGACTTGTGCCTGACTTGGACAGTCTCCGTCCACACTTGGAGCGTGCAAACTATCTTACATATTTGCAAAAGCATTACCAGCTCCAAAGTCACCCCTCACCGATCGGCCATGGATGGTATCTTGTAAATGGCCTATGTCTGCCTGTCCGTTCAACCCAGCCCCCACTTCCCCCATCCATACCACTACCTACAAATCCGCAGGCAGAGAACAAGAGTGATAATAGCAGCGAAAGTGAGGACAGTGATTCTGATAGTGGCTCATACAGTGAATCATGTAGTGACAGTGAAGTGGCAGATTAGTATGTACAATTAGTATAATACAATACAATAACAATACAATATACAATACAATACAATACAATAACCATTCCAGTGGATTTGTAATGCCAGAATTAGTGAAAAAGGACACCTCATTCGTCCTTGTAGCTCATCTGATGCCAGAGATATTACATTTCATGTTTTTCAAGATGGCGTAGGCGGCCATTTTGAATATTGGGCTCTAGCAGAGTTAGCCGTCATTTTTCAGAGGGGCATAGGAGCTAATTTTCCTTTAAAATGGTTCAGGTTGTCAAATCCATCGAGAGAAAAAGGTAGGAACAAAATGGTCACGGATTCCAAGCAAATGACCCTACTATAAGTGTAGTGAAATGAAGAGGGGGAGGAGGTGCTTGTGAGAGTTAGCTGGATTACTCTGTGTAGGTGAGGCACAAATAGAAAAAGTCGGGGAAGCCAGGCAAATGAAACAGGAGCTAGAGCAACTCATTATAATTTGCCTATGTGGCCTCGATTGCTACCTACAATGCTGGAACTCATGTTTCATTTGCCTGGCTTCCCCCGCTGTTTCTATTTCTGCTTCACCTACACAGAGTAATCCAGCTAACTCTCACAAACACATTTTCCTATTAATTTCACTACACTTAACAACCACACAAGACATCTTTCCAAAACATCTAAATTACCTATAATGTACCATGATTGTGGCTCTCTGTCACTCTTTCAACCTTTGGGGGAGACATTTGTTAGAGGCAGCTTTGCCTATATTCTCCTTCATACACATAGGGAAAAAAACAAAATTAGTCGGTGAATAAAATGAGGAGAGCCTTTGGTGGGGGTGAACATTAAAATCGCCCAAGATGGAGATTTCAGATAAGGGAGAGATAGATAGAATGTGTTCCACTTAGAGGTAAGATAGTCTCATAATTTTGGATAGTCAGAAGAATTAGGGTAGAGATTAATAGCTTAGATATATTTAGTTTGAGAGAGTTGAGAATTCAACAGAGTCAAAGTTGGGAACACGAGAGCAAGTAAGATTTGTACCTACTTACACACAACATCCACCTTTTGGCTTGAAACTGAGGATAGACATAGTGGGAGGATACCGAGAAGGGTTTGATGTCAGTTGTCTCAGACAAATGGGTTTTGGTGTGGAAAAGAAGATCATATTTGTTGGAGGAGAGGTGGTGTTCAACAGAGTAGTAGGTAGAGAAAGTCCAAAATCAGAATGATCAGAATTACCGTAGACTCATGGTAGCAAAAACATAAATACTTTATATAATTTTATACATTTTAGTACAATAGCCAAAACAAACATAGTGATAGGCATTTATAAAACAATTCATATGTCCCAACTATAACGATTCACATGCTCAAATTAATTACGTAATCCTGTTACATAAGCCTCTTTTATTTTATGTTGTACATAAGGTAGTTACACAAAAATAGATATGAAAAAATCAAGGATATGAAACAATTATTGCATTAGTAAAGCAACATCACATAACCTGCCAACACCTCGCTTGCTTAATTTATCGTGATAACATAAAATAATTGTAAAAACTAAGTGGTAAAAAGCAAGGGTATGAAACAGCAAATTAAATAATGAAAAGGAATGATAGACTCTGCCAACCGTTACCATATTTATTTGTGTGTGTATATATCGCTATTGGTTATAACAAGTTGGTAATACAACCTGTCGGATGTGAGGCAAGGGATCCATTAGTATATTACATGGTAAGCTGGAACAAGAAACATACCGGGCTGTTTCCGTCTATCTGATCATGTCTGGCACCAACATACAATCATACCAAGGCATAATACAATCACACCAACGCAAAATACAATCACACCAAGCAAAATACAATCACACCAAGCAAGATACAATCACACCAAGCAAAATACAATCACACCAAGCAAGATACAATCACACCAAGCAAAATACAATCACACCAAGCAAGATACAATCACACCAAGCAAAATACAATCACACCAAGCAAGATACAATCACACCAAGCAAAATACAATCACACCAAGCAAGATACAATCACACCAAGCAAAATACAATCACACCAAGCAAGATACAATCACACCAAGCAAAATACAATCACACCAAAGCTTAATACAATCACACCAACGCAAACAACAATCACACCAACGCAAACAACAATCACACCAAGGCAAAATACAATCACACCAATGCAAATAACAATCACACCAAGGCAAAATACAATCACACTAAAGCAAAAAGCAACCACACCCAGGCCAAATACAATCACACCATGGCAAAATGCACTCACACGGGTAATAATAAGCACATAGTAAAAATACAGTCACACAAGCAAAATATAACCAGTGGCAAAACCGTAACACAACAGCAATATACAATCGTAAAATGGTAAAGTACAATAGCAGAATGAAATGCCAGTATCGAAATAAAATCGCAATAAACAATAATAAGGCAAAATCAAAATGCAATTATTGGGAGACATGAGAACAAGGATAGAATTATCACGCGTTTTCAACATTGCTTGTGCAATAGCTACAGCATTTTCAAGATGGAGGGATATGCAGATTTGTTTGATTTGTATTTTATAATTAAACTCCCACTACGAAATTGTTACACATACTACCACTACTGCTGACTGCTACTCTAGTACTACCACTACCTGCTACACTACCACTACCACTAACTGTAACACTCTCTTACACTACCTCATACACTACCACTACACTATATACCAGACTCATATAGGGCGAAACCAGAGTTATCAAAATAAAATACGAATTATACAAAATATTTAAATATGATCAAAAATGTCATACTAGTACTGGTAAACATTTTTCAGGATATACAGTATACGCTTACCTTTATTCACAAACAATTGTGTACATAATTATTAACCCTTTCACGCACATATGAAGCAGAGGTTGCCAGATTAGCAATAAGAAATAGAGTTCTCTCACTCTTATAATTACCTCTCCAAAATTAATTTTCTGCCAACAGCTAACTCAAAGACAACTGCAGAGGTTGAAGTAACTAAACTAAAGGTTTCTAAATACCCCTGATGTTAACAAAGGCTTTAAAGTATCCCCAATAGGTTCAAAATCGCGTCATATGTCGGAGAGGGTTAATAGTTAAATTATTTTAGAACTGTGTTAAATGTCATTGAACTCTGACATTCACAATAATTTAAACCTAATGAATATTCTCCTTTTTTTGTTTTTTATGTGAGCGAGGGAGACAAACAGCTGAACTGCCTGTGACAAGAGTAGAAAGAGTGACAGGGCCAAAATCAAGAGACATTCGAGCCAAAATGCCTGGACACACTAAGTTTGAAGTAATTTAAGTCATAGAATGAGGGAAAGACTGATTCTGGGAGAGAATTCCAGAGCTCAGCTGTTGAATAGAAGAAAGATTTTGAGAATAACTTTTCACTCTTGGGTTGGAGAGTTGCACAGAGTAGGGGTGGGATTGTGTTGCAAGACGGGTGCTACGTGCTCTACGAAGAGAGGATCCTCCCCACAAGTGTGAACAATACTCAATACATGGACACACTGTGCCCCTGTACAGAGCAAGAAGCTGTCAGGAGTATAGATTGCCCGGAGGCGGTTGAGCACACCCAGCTTTTGGGAAGCAGTTTTAGCAAGAGTGATAATATGATCTTTCCAAGATATATTAAGCAAACGAGACCGAGAATATTAAGAGAAGTTGAAGGGTTAATTTGTATGTTGTTGAAGAGCAAGTCATAGTTTTATGGAAGGGGGCAAACAGTAAACAGATGGATGAATTGAGTTTTGGAAGCATTGAAAGTAACAAGGTTTTCTCTGCCACAATTAGAGATAGTAGAGAGATCAGAAGATAGGTGCTTTATGGCCTCCTTCCGTGAGTTTAGGAGTTCCTGCTGTGAGTGATGTTGTGGAAGGCTAGTTGAATAGTGTAATTTAGAGTCGTCAGCATATGGGTGAATGGGGCTGGAGGTGCAATTGAGGAAGTCGTTAATGAATAATAGAAAGATAATTGGAGGTAGGACTGAATCCTGAGAAACACAGGAGTTGATAGGTTGAGGAAGTGAACGGTGGTCGTCCACAACCGCAGCTATGGAACGGCCGGAAACAAAATTAGAGGCAAAGGCACAGATGGAGGGATAGAAACCGAGGGAAGGTATTTTGGAAATTATGGATTTGTGCCAGACTCTATCGAAGGCCGTCAATATGTCTAACGCAACAGAAAAAGTCTCACCGAAGTCCTGAATGGAGGGTGACCAAGAGTTAGTAAGATAAGAAAGAAGATCACCAGTAGAGGAAGCCATACTGGCGGTTTATTAAGGTAGGTTCACACATAGGCGAGTCGGAGCGCAACTCCAACGCGAGTGATGATTTTTTTGCACTCGCCAATGATTATCCCAAATTCGCCGACACTCGCCGACACTCGCACAGACTCGCGTGGACTCGCGGTGGACCGCGTAGACTCGCGAACGTGCCAAAATTTTTGTGCAGACACAAAAATTGGAGAGTCAAGTGCGAGTAGGACGCCAACTCGCATAGAGTCGCGTAGACTCGCGTAGACTCCCGTAAACTCGCGTAGACTCGCGTAAACTCCTGTAGACTCGTGTGACACTCATGTAGACTCGCGTGACAGTCACGTTGTACTATTTAGAAATTTAATGATCGCGAGTCTACATGAGTGTCACGGGAGTCTACATGAGTGTCACACGAGTCTACATGAGTGTCACACGAGTCTACATGAGTGTCACAAGAGTCTATTTATATTATCAACAAAAATCGTAGCAGCGAAACGACTGCACCTATGGCTTTCATATTTTTACCACATGTACCTTACCCTTTTGGCTACCCACAAAAAAAATCCCAAATTCCTCCTCCCACACACTCGCTGACTGTCGGTCCCGTCAGAAGGAAAAAAAAAGGAAAATCTGTGGCGGCGAAACGACTGCACCAATCGGTTCCATATTTGTGTGACAAGTCCCTTAGCCTTCTGCCTTCCCCCCACCACACCCCCAACCGCCTCCCACCACCCACTTCCAGCGTATCCGTACGAAGATAAGGAAAAAAAGGAAAATCTGTGGCGGCGAAACGACTGCACCAATCGGTTCCATATTTGTGTGACAAGTCCCTTACCCTTCTGTCTTCCCCCCACCACACCCCCAACCGCCTCCCACCACCCACTTCCAGCGTACCCGTACGAAGATAAGGAAAAAAAGGAAAATCCGTGGTTGCGAAACTACCTTACCAATCGGCTTCATATTTGTAACATGAGTCAATTACGCTTCTACCTTCCCCACACCATCCCCCAAACCACCCTCCCACCACCCTCCTACCCATACATAATAATAATGATGTGGAATATGCATAGGATAATTATATGATGACAAATAATAATATACAGATTGATATCCAACATGAAATATAAATAAATACAAGATATAAATTAAATAGAATATACACTCCTGTTAACTTCCTGTAGACTCGCGTTCATCTCGTGTAAACACGTGTAAACTCATGTAAACTCCTGTGACACTCATGTAGACTCCTGTAGACTCGCACTATTCGTACCCTGGAATTTGACCGTTATTTTTCAAATTTTGGCGGTGCGTGTTGGGGTCGTGTTAAACTCACCAACACTCGCATAAACTCGCGTAAACTCGTGTAAACTCGTGTAAACTCGTGTTAAATTAGTGTTCTATGCGTGTTTACTCGCATCAGCTGCTACTCGCGTTGGGTTCGGGCTCCATCAACGGCAACTTGCGGCGAGTGTGACTCGCGTTGGCCTCGCGCTCCGACTCGCCTATGTGTGAACCTACCTTTAGGTTATGGGAAGCTAAATGCTTAAGAAATTTTGAGGTATGAATAGTTACAAAAACTTAAGAGATGCAAGAAATGAGAGCAATTGCATGATAGTTGGAGGGTTGAGGGCATTCACCCTTCTTTGGGACAGGTTGAAAGAGAGCGAACCTCCGGCAAGAAGGGAAGACGTTAGAGGAGAGACAGAAGAGTTTGTCTAGGCAGAGAGTCAGCACGGAATCACAATTTTTTAGTACAACATATGGAACACCATCCGGTCCGTACGCCTTCTTAGTATTTAGCCCAAAGAGGGTCGAAATTACATCCTTATAAGAGATTATGATGTTAGGCATTATTAGGAGAGAAGGAGGTGGAGAGGGAGGAATAGCACCGGAATAATCCAAGGTGGAGTTATTTGTGAAAGTGTCAGCTTTGTCAGAGGAAGAAGTGACGATCGTGCCATCAGAGTGAAAAAGAGGACGGAAAGACGAAGAAGAAAAATTGTTGGAGAGGTTTTTGGCTTGGGAAGAGCTAGAGTTGGATAGTTACAAAGGAGTACAAAGGAAATCAAGCAACAACAGATCTAGTGACCCTTCTAGGCTGCTTGTCCTCCAAAAAACTGAGGATCAAGTGTCCATACAGTGGTTTAGAGTGGGTAAGGGAACATTGGAAAGGGAATTACTGCCCTGGAACTAATGTCCGTGGCAGGATTAGGAAGTTAGTAGGGGACAGATGGGTTAGTAACTGAGGGGAGGATAAAATAAAGTTATTCATTTACAAACGCAGTCCGTCACGGGTTTGATGCGAGATAGTTGTCTAGGCGAAGTTTAAATGAATCAACGGTGCTGCAGTCTATAACATCTCGGGGAAGCCCATTTCATAAGTTGACAACTCGATTGAAGAAGAAATTCTTAGCTTCGTGTGAATTAAAAGATTTACCAATAATTTTGCAACCGTTTCCCCGCGTGTAATTAGATTGGTCGATAGTGAAGTACTTACTACAGTTCATATTGTCGATGCCTTTGATGATTTTGAACACTTTAATTAAGTCGCCTCTTAATCTGCGTTGGGTTAAAGGAAATAGATTTAATTCTCTAAGACGTTCCTCGTATGGTTTGTTCTTTAGGCTAGGTATCATTTTGGTAACTCTACCTTGAACTCGTTCTAGCTTGTCTATATCTTTTTGGTAATAAGGGCACCAGGATTGAACGCAGTATTTCAGAAGAGGGCGGACTAAGGAATTGTAAAGTGGTAGGATAACTTCTTTGGATTTATGCTCAAATAACCTGCCTATAAAGCCAATTATTTTGTTTGCCTTCTTAACAACTTCTAAACATTGTTGACTCGGTTTTAGGTTACTCGATATTGTTACTCCCAGATCGGTTTCTCTGTTTACATTCTTAAGCTGAGTGCCATTCATCAAATAGTTTGCTTTCTCATGTTGGTATCCGATATGTAGTACTTTATATTTATCCGCATTGAAACTCATTTGCCAAATTTGGGCCCAACATGACAACTTATCTAGATTGTGTTGCATATCGTCAACTTGTTCTTTTGAGAGTACGCTATTTTCAATTTTTGTATCATCAGCAAATTTTGAGATTGTACAGGTGAGACCCTCATCTATGTCGTTGATGTAAATTAGAAAGAGAATTGGTCCTAGTACCGATCCCTGGGGTACCCCGCTACTTACATTGGTCCATTTAGATGCCTTACCGTTTATGACTACTCTTTGCTTTCTGTCAGTGCATTTTAGTTCAGTGCATTTATTATTGATGAAAGAATGTTTGGCGAGTCGAAGAACAGATTTGGCTTGATTACGGGCAGAAACATCGGAAGTATGAAATTCTTGAGTTTTAAGGCTTCGGTAACTTTTGAATGCTTCCTCCTTGTTGTGGACAGCAGTAGAACAAGCGTGAGTAAACCAAGATTTATTTGCATTAGACTGTGAGAAAGAAAATGGAATGTATGCTTCCATGCCCAAAAGGGTTACCTCGGTAATGCATTCAGCACTCTCCAAGGGTCCCCGCCCACGGAAGCAGAAGTCATTCCATGGGAAACCAAAGAAGTACTGCCAAAGAACCTACCAGTCGGCATTGCCAAAGTGCCACTAGTGCCGCTGGCTGGGAGGATTTGGTGGCCGTACCGGAGATATAAGACAGGTGACAGAGATAAGCTTATGGTTGGAGGAGCCCAAAGGAGAGACAAGATTTACAGTATAAGAAGAAGGACTAGAGGTTAGAAATAAGTCAAGAATGTTGGTCTTTGAAGCGATCCTGGATACTGGAGGGTTGCTGGACTAACTGCTCTAGGTCATTTAAGATAGAAAAGATGTAGACTTGTTCACAAAGTTGATCAGTGGAAATAGAGGAGAGCCATTGGCAGTGGTGAACGTTGAAATTTCCTAAAATAGAGATTTCTGCGAAAGGAGAGTTGGATAGAATGTGTTCCAATTTAGATGTTAGATAGTCAAAGAATTTTGGATAGTCAGTTAAACAGCGTAGAAATATACAGTTAGCGAGTGACAAGAAAGCTTTAGCCAGGGAGTTGAGAAATCAGAAGAATCAAAGTTGGGAACACTAGAGAAAGCATGATTGTTGCGTACATAGATGCAACAATCACCTTTGGCTTGAAACTGAGGATAGAGGCAGTAGGAGGATACAGAAAAGGGTTTGCTGTCAGTAGTCAAAGACAACTGCGTTTCGGTGAAAAAGAGAAGATCAGAGTTGGCAGAGGAGAAGTGGTGTTCCACAGAATGGAAGTTAGAGGATAGGCCAAGAATGTTACAAAAATGAATAGTAAGAGTAGAAGGTAGTGGTCCAGAGCATTTTGGCGAGTCGCTGCCATGGGTCAGACCAATGGGGGCAATTCTGGACCTCCCCCCTGGGGACTCCGAGGCCGGTTGTGGATTCGTCATCATCATTCTTTGGAAAAAGGTAATGTAGTATGTAAGGTGTTCGTAGTATAATGTGTTGATAGGAGGAGAAGGTGTTTTTGAGGGCAGGCTATTGTTGCCCTCAATATTGATGAGGCACAAAAAGGATCAGCTAGGGAGGTGAGATGGTGAAACAGGAGTTCCAGCAGTCCTTATTAACCACTTAGCACTCCCTGGGGCACCGCCCTGTTCGGCTGGCGGCTACAGCCTCCTCCTAGCATTACACATCATTAAAGTGAAAAAGTAATTAGGCAGCTGAAATTAAAATAGACAAAGGCTAACGTTTAAGGTTGTTTAAAAAAATAGATTTAATATAACTTTGTTTTCTGTACTTCCCCCATCCCATGAATTCGGTACCTGATTGGCAAGAGACAGGTGGTACTGGTAGGGAACTCGTCACCACCATAGCTTCCTACAGATGGTGCACAATGCCACACAGAAACATGTTAATATATCCTACTTTGTAGACTTGTTTTGAAGCCGATTGTATTTTAATTGCTTAACTTGTTTGGGGATATCCATACATTAATTGTCAGCTGGTAACAACAAAGATATATTTTATGACATGCGAGTGGGCTTATGCTGAAGTTTTGAAATATGTTCATCCATAATCAATTTACAATATATCTCTACTATACCAGCTATACAAGGAATCGAACTTAAGTCAGAAAGATTACCATGACCACACAGCGACATCTCCCTTGAAGCAAACTACTGTAGAGTGTTTTTCTTGCAAAAACCTATTATAGTTTAAGTATGTCATTATATTTCGTTACTTCTTTGTAAGTGGCAAAACATTAGTCAAAATATGAACAAGGTAAAGAGTCGGTTGGTCAAAGGTTTACACTGAATAACAAAGGAAAGTAAACAGCAACAAACTTACTGCTCCTCAATAAGTCGTTTGTTGAAGGGTGTGAAGAGGGTAGTCGTGGGAGAAATAGATAAATAGTTTGCTATTTGAGCAAAAATGCAGTCAGTTGGGAATCTTAGGCGAGGTAGCAGTCCATGTGACTTTTGAAAGCAATCTATGACATTGCTCGGCAGGCCGTTCTGCGACTTAATCACTCTCAAACAGCTTCTTGTAAAAGCAAAACTTACCCGATTAATTTATATCGTTACTTTCAGTGTAGTATAAATTATCTATTGTGAAGTACTTACGGTCATCGGCATTATCAAGGCCGGTGACTGTCATAAACCTTTAAAACTGGTCTCTTATATTATGGATTCTTAAGCTAAATACATGTAGTTCCTTTAATCGCATTGGTTTTTTTCTTAGTTTGGGAATCATCTTTGTTACTCTCCGCAGTACTTTTTCCAGTTTATGTGGAGACCAAATATTCCATAATAGGGCGAAGTAACGAATTGTAAAGATTTATGCTCTAAATCTCTTCCAGTTAAACCAATTATGTTGTTTGCCATAAATTAATTTTATCTATCTATCTATCTATCTATCTATATATATATATATATATATATTGGCAGAAGTCATGATCTCCGAGGGAGTGACCACGAATGAATCGCTTCCATGCACCTCTCATCAGCCAGTGCCCCTCCTCCCACCCGACACCAGTTTCACTCATATAGGGCAACTCCATCCCTCCACCACACTCTCATACTACCTCTCCCTCTTTGCCCTTCCACCTCTCTGTTAATCATTCTATCAGTTGATGAGTTGAAAATTATAAATGTAGTTTTGTTTTTATTTTGCTACCTACATGAAGCACCTTCCTTTTATCTGTGCGCCTATTCAATCTCATTCGCCAGATCTGGGCCCAGTTAGATTATTTGTCTAAATAATTTTGAATAGAATGTATGTCGGATGGAAAATTGACTTTGCTTACAATTTGTTGTATAATCGGCATTTTTTTTTTTTTTTTTTTAATCTAGCATGATAGTCCATTTTCGATGTTTTTATAAATCAGGAACATAACAAGGGCAAGGCCTGATCCTTGTGGTATACCACTTATTACACTTAACAATTAATTAGTACATGTTGCATTCGCTCTGTAAGCCAGTCTTCAAACCATTGGAAAACATATAGCCATTTATAGCATAGGCTTTTGTTTTGTTTTTCATGAAATAATAGAACACATTTTAACTCATTATAAGATGACTATTGTTCACCTTATTCTAGCTAACATTGGACAATATTTTTCTTCAGATATTTAACACTCATAACTCCTTAATCCATTTCAGTACCGGTGACGTCTTTTTCATTATATTCTGGCAACTGTAAGATTATTTCATTCAGGTTAGGAAGGAAGCCTACCCATTGAAAGGCTACAGACGATCTAAATTAATCTGTTTAGTTACCGTATATCTTTCCTAAGCTCTATAAAATCATCTAAATGCGGCGGAAACCCAGTTATAAATACTTCACCAGTACAAAAAGGGCTAATTAACATAAAACTATCTAATGGTATCCAAAATAGAAGAACAATTATGCGTCATTATACACTAAAAGAGCAAAGCAGGAACCGATGAACATTCTTTGCGAGTAAACATTATCCAGGTACATTGATTTCATTAGTTGGGTTTATTTGTAAATTAATTGGGAGTTGGTGAAAACAAATATGAATGATGCAGCTAAATATAATCTTAATTAAGAGATACAGTACTTAGATCACAGTTACCTGCTTTCTCTCTCCTTCGCTCTCTCTCTCTCTCTCTCTCTGGGAAAATTTAATGAATAGCATAACAATCAAAGCCAATGTGGTTTTGGAGAAACAAAGTAAATTAAATATATTAAAACTCAAGGTCCCGATCGAATTCACCCAGTAATAAAACAAACAAAAAATCATGAACGAAATAACAGCCCCTAACAATACTGTTATAGGTTCGAATCCCCGGACTGCCACATGTGTCTGTTAATTTCATTAATCGATTTTAGGAGTAGAGTTGGTTGGTGGAGAGAACATAATAATTCATTCGGGTTCAGTAGTAGTTTATGGAGAGGTCTTCCCTAGGGTTAAGTGCCCCATTAATTACTATTTCCTTTCACCTATGCATAGCCTCCGATAGTGCAGTTGGGATATTGTACATGCTAAGATTGGTATGCAGGATTCGAAACTGCATAATAAATCGTAGGCTTGTGCAGTATTCTTTAACTGTCTTCGTGGTGCAGTGCATAGTGTGTTAGATTTTCGGTGTGAGCATCCTAGGTTCAAATCCCCGGACTGCCACATGTGTCTGTTAATTTCATTAATCGATTTTAGGAGTAGAGTTGGTTGTGGAGAGAAAATAATAATATACATTATATCTCTCTTCAACAGAGAATTGTGGCATTAGACTGTAAATCCGGCAATAATACCCTAATCTACCAATAAAACAAATAAAAAAAAGTGAGACATAGTGAGTCGGTAAACTACAAACCAATTAATTTGACTTTGGTCAGTGAAAAAGTATTATAATCACTATTAAGATAATTTGTTGTGGATTTCCTTGAAATATAGCCATACTATCAGAGGTAGTCAGCATGGCTTTAGGTTAAGAAATTCACGCCTAACTAATTTAATACAATTTTATAGTAAATAATTCACAAGTTATGATTGTTCTAAATCATTATATATAATTTATTCTGACTTTCAGTAGGTCCTTGACGAAGTGCCTCGTACAAAAATATTGAAGAAAATATAGATACTTGGGATAAAGGGAAAAACTCGCACCTGGATAAAAACAAATATTAACCAAAGAGTTGTGATAAATGGGCCAGAGTCCGACGTGCTCCAGTAACGAGTGGTGTGCCCCAAGGCAAATGGCTATCAATTTACTGTATATAGGCCTGCATACCAAAACAAAATAACTAACTAGATAAATAAATAAAAATAAATAAAATTAATCGATATGAATACGAAATGAATGGCAGTCATTGCAAAAGAGTCAACAATTAGAGATTTGGGCTTAATCATCTCACACGATCTTAAAATAACAGATCAATGTTCAACAGCAGCAAACAATGCAAATAGAGCATTAAGATTTTACTTAAACAAGTGAGAGGATCATCCTGCCATTATGTTAGAGTATGGTTAGGCCTCACCTTGAACATGCCGTACAGTTCTGGGCCCCATATCTAAAAAGGGACATAAAAGCAGTTCAGCAAAGAGCAACAAAACTAATCCCAGCCCTCACGAACCAATTGTACAACGAGAGATCGCATGAACTTATTATATTATCGCTAGCAAAAATATATGTATATATTAAGGGACAGCTCATAGAATGATTCAAAATATTTAAAGATTTTAACAACATAAATTCAAAGGAAATATTCAAATTGATGAAAGAGACAGAAACCCGTGAAGATGGACCTAAGCTAAAAGTAAATCTAGATGTAACCATGTATTATTTGACCTATCCTGTGGTGAATCATTAAGGGGAGGTTTTTAGTTGATTCCCTAGACTTCCATCAAACTTAAAATTACTCACCCAAGATCCCCTTTCAAGATAAATTTGTACATTTTTCGGTAGAAAAATGTCCCGGCCGAAGGCCGATTCCCCTTAAATTACAGGCTCGCTATCGCTCGCCAGGAAAAAATCGACACCTAAATGGCACGAATGGTCTTAAAATTGACAGAAATGGGGCGAGGGTTCTTAAAATCGCCAAACTAATGGGGCGAACGTCTTAAAATCTCAAAAGCAATGAGGCTAAACATGAGGGAGAAAGGAGTCAAGAAAAAAATCCGTCAAGTGGATATCTCCCCTTAAACCAAGTTGCCAGTGGAAGTAGTGGAAAGTAACGTATTAATCATCTTCCAATTAAACTAGACATGTGTATTAAAGGGGTCGGAATAAGCCCCTACTGCACCGGCGAAGTAGTTTTAATTCTGTGTTTACTATATTTAGACGATTGTGTACAGTTTACGAAGGATCTGAGGTAGTAGTAAGGGTTAAGTGAGATAGTTCGGTGCCTGTTAATTGCTGGAGGCCCTATATAAACAGACTAAAATCGTCTAATAGTAACCAGAATAAAGTTAAAGGACGCCATCGGTACTCAATGGGTTAAGTCGTTTTTTCAGGATCCCCCTTCTCCCTCATGTTTAGCGTATTAGTTTTGAGATTTTAAGTCGTTTGTTCCATTAGTTTGACAATGTTGAGACCTTTTGCCCCATTTCTTTGTCAATATTAAGACCTTTCATGCCATTTAGGTGTCGATTCTTTCCCAGTGAGCGCCAGCGAGCCTATAATTTTAGAAAGAAATGGCCTTTGGTCAGAACGTTTTTCTACCGAAAATGTGCAAATTTATCTTGAAAGGGAGCCTAGGGGGTATTTGTTAAAGCTTGATAGAGGTCTAGCGAGGAAACTCAAAAATTAATTAATACATAAACACATGGACCAAAAAACAAGCACTACCCCCTAAAATGACAACTACAACCTTGTTTCAACCCCCCCCCCTCCCCCCACACCACCGTCACCACCACCACCACCGTCACCACCACCGTCACCACCACCACCACCAATCCCTGCCCCGAATTTGAACCCCTGGCATTAATTTAACCTTTCCCTTTTCATCCTAGTATTAAAGTGCCCTTTCAAGCTTCTGACCATATATTTAACAAGTGTCTAAGATGCCTTATCATTATTGGTATTTTTTACTATATATATATTTGTAATTATTATTGTTATTATTATTATTATTAGTAGTATTATTAGTATTATTATGATAATTATTATTATTTGTATTATTATTTGTAATATTATTATTATTATTTCAAAACATTGGTGATGGTTAATATTAAGCTTATTTAATACACTGATTCCTTCTACTTGAGACTTTACTATATATTTCCTAGTAGGTTTTTCCCTAGAGTTGTTGAGGGTATTTTTGTCCAACCATTAATTTCTTGTCGGTTGTGTAGTCTGAGGGATTGGAGGGTGGGGAAAACAAATATTTGCTAGCCTGTTATATTATTCTGTAGTGTTAGGAAATGTTATTATCAAATTTGGACTGCTGCACATGGATTACAGGATCTGGTAGTCCGTGTATCTACTGCATGTAAAGCCGGTATCACACGAGCGATTTTTCTCTTAAGGGGGGTCATATCTTTTTTTAGCTCCTTTTCTCTCTTTCTCTGGCTTGTATCCATTCGGCCTACTGTTTTAAGACGTTTATCCCATCCAGGTGTCGAATTTTTCCTGGCGAGCGATAGCGAGCTAGCATTATATTGAGAAATCCGGCTTCGCCGGAGACATTTTTCTATCGAAAAATGTACAAAATTAGCGTGCTGTCAAAAAACATGTTTAAAACATATGTTGGTTCGCTACCGCTCACCATGAAAAAGTCGACACATGGATGGGGATAAACGTCTTAACACAGTAGGCTGAATGGGGCCAAAAGGATACAAACCAGAGGAAGAGAGAAAAGGATAAACAAAAATCAAGTAACCCCCCTTAACACTGGTCTGGTACCGTAGATTATGAGGTCATCATTTACAATATTTCGGTTACCTAAATTCATCTACCATCAGTTTAGATACCGATACCAGTGCAAAATAGTCCAGAAATGTTGCCAGAATTGTTTTGATAATCGAATGTTTACTACAGAAGCTCTCGTGTGATACCCCCTTAACACTCGCTCTCTCAAAACACACACACACACACACACACACACACACACACACACACACACACACACACACACACACACACACACACACACACACACACACACACACACACACCACACACACACACACACACACACACAACACACACACACACAACACACACACCACACACACACACACACACACACACACACCCGCCCTCTCACACACACACACACACACACACACACACACACACACACACACACACACACACACACACACACACACACACACACACACACACACACACATTAATAAACCCATTACATACTAGTCACATAAAACTTGCTCAACTCTTGGAAGATGCATTGAAGCCGACGGAATAGCATCACATTTTCCATTAGTAATTACTCTGTATTTCATTACAGCGGCCACTGCACAAAACCTCTCTAACTCGCTATTCCATAACTAGAATTGTTAAACATGTACAGTATATACTGGGTACAAAAATACATTGGCGGTGTGTTGAAATGTACAGGCTGGTTCAAGCGTCGTCCTCTATCAATCATATAGAGGCTATTTCCTATAATCCAAGTTGACAGATTATGTGATAGTCTGTGTCTGTCTATTTGTTCATGTGTGCTATTATGTGATAGTCTGTGTCTGTCTATTTGTTCATGTGTGCTATTATGTGATAGTCTGTGTCTGTATTTGTTCATGTGTGCTATTATGTGATAGTCTGTGTCTGTCTATTTGTTCATGTGTGCTATTATGTGATAGTCTGTGTCTGTCTATTTGTTCATGTGATAGTCTGTGTCTGTCTATTTGTTCATGTGTGCTATTATGTGATAGTCTGTGTCTGTCTATTTGTTCATGTGTGCTATTATGTGATAGTCTGTGTCTGTCTATTTGTTCATGTGTGCTTGTTTGTTAGCTACAGGATCTCAAAATCTAATGAACGGTTTTATATGAAACTTCATCATTATCTTAAGGTAAGGTTTTTAGTTTGTTCCCTAGACCTCCATCAAGCTTAAATTTTCACCACCTGGACCCCCTTTCAAGATAAATTTGTATTTTTTTCGGTTGAAAAATGTCCTGGCCGAAGGCCAGTTCCTCTTAAATTGCAGGCTCGCTATCGCTCGCCAGGAAAAAATCTATACCTAAATGGCACGAAAGATCTAAACATTGACAGAAATAGAGCAAAACTCCTTAAAAACGCCAAACTAATGGGGCGAACGTCCTATAGTCTCAAAAGCAATGGGGGCTAAACATAAGGGAGAAAGGGATCGAGAAAAAATCCCTCAAGTGGAAATCTGCCCTTCAATAGTACCAGCATAGAAAACGATTAACTGTCGGCGGAAATTCAAGGACCCCCCACTCTTCTAAATGAACCCCTCCCCTTGCAAACCCTTTTATTACGATAACAAAAAAAAAAAAAAAAAATGGAGCTTTAACCCTTTCAGTACCGGGGCCATCCTTTGAACTTTATTCTGGCTACTATTAGACGATGTTATTCAGCTTAGAAAGGATGTCTACCAATGTCAAGGCTACAGACTATCTCAATTAATTCTTTTAGCTACCATATTATCCTTCCTAGGCTTCATCAAATCGTTGAAATGTATAGCTGGAATCGAATTCAAAAGACGTCGCCGGTACAGACTGTTACAATCAGTTTATGAACGATCACTAAGAATCAGAGGAAGGAATTGACCATTATAAGATTATTGTATTCAGCTTAGGGACGACCTCTATAAACTTAAGCAACACAATTAACACAGACTCCCACAGATCCTCCTTAAGGGGAGATGGTTAACTTTTTGGGCGATTTTTGCATGTATTCATTATTTTTCTAGTTTCCTCCCTAGACCTCCATCAAAAAAAAAAAAAATAAAAAAAAAAAAAAAAAAAAAAAACATCCATTAGATCCTCCTAGATTAATTTGTACATTTTTCGGTAGAAAAATGTCCCGGTCGAAGGCCTGTTCTAACAACATTACAGGCTCACTATCGTTCGCCAGGGAAAACATTGACACCTAAATAGCACGAAAGGTCTAAATATTGAAGAAATGGGGCGAAAGATCTTTAAATCTACTAACTAATGGGGAAAACACGTTGACATCTGAAAACTAATGGGGCTAAACATGAGGGAGAAAGTGGTCCAGAAAACCGGGGTAGTGGTTAGTTTTTGGTCTATATATTTATTCATTTATGTTTTATTATCCTCCATCAAGCTTAAAGAAACACCCCTTAGACCCTCCCTTCTAGATAAATGTGTACATTTTTCGGTAGAAAAAATGTCCCGTCTGAAGGCAGCTGGTTCCTCTTAAAATTACAGGCTCGTCAGGGAAATATCGACACCTTAATATCGACACCTTAATATCGACACCTTAATATCGACACCTTAATGCCACGAAAGTTCTTAAAATTGACAAACTAAATGGGGCGAAAGGTGTTAAAATGGGGCGAAAGGTGTTAAAATTGCCAGACTTATGAACATCATGAAATCTCAAAACTAATGGGGTTAAACACGAGGGAGAAAGGGGGTCCAAAAAAAATCAACCACCTCCCCCATAAACCCAATACAATCGTCTAGTGCTAGCCAACATAGAAGGATATAGAAGCGTCACCGTACTAATTGGATTAACCCCTTTGATAATTAGGACGCAGTTTAAGTTTATTTTGGCTATTATTAGAAGATTGTATTCAGATTAGGAAGGATATATGGATGTCAGAGGGTTAATTGAGATAGTCTTTATCCCTTTAATTCCCACAGATCTTTTTTAAGCTGTGTACAATCCTCTAATGAGAGCCCGAATATACAGTCAAAACGCATCATAATCCTCAAGGGGTTAACAGCTATGAACAAGGACTTTATATGCAAACTATTGTAGGTTTTCCTGGTGAGACTAATTTATAACATCAACAGAGGAATATACAGTAGAGATAAAGTTATTTTGCAAACTTATATTGTTGGTGTGAGGTTGATTTCTTACCTCAATAGAAGGAAACAGATGTAGATATATTCAAGCTCAGATAACGTAATAATTGAGGATTGTTCATTTATATTATCAAGCGAAGAGCATAGAGTAGAGTGTTGTGAAAATACTCTCTCTCTCTCTCTCTCTCTCTCTCTCTCTCTCTCTCTCTCTCTCTCTCTCTCTCTGTCTCTCTCTCTCTCTCTCTCTCTCTCTCTCTCTCTCTCTCTCTCTCTCCTCTCTCTCTCTCTCTCTCTCTCTCTCTCTCTCTCTCTCTCTCTCTCTCTCTCTCTCTCTCTCTCTCTCTCTCTCTCTCTCTCTCTCTCTCTCTCTCTCTCTCTCTCTCTCTCTCTCTCTCTCTCCCTCTCTCTCTCTCTCTCTCTCTCTCTCTCTCTCTCTCTCTCTGCGTGTGTGGGGGGGGGGTCCAAACGCAACATTCTCGATCTGTCTGAATGTCTTCTTAATTAAATTATTCTTTGGTTTAATTTTTGCTGTCAGTTATTCTTATTCTTCCTCTCCTCCCTGTTCCTTCACCTCTCTCCTCTTGGCCTATATATAACGCGCCTGTACATTGGGGAATAATGACTCCGGAGCTCGTTTGTCAGATTGGCATGATGGTTGAGGGTAGTTTTATCGTATACACTAATTACTGAGATTATGTATTGTTGTGCGGGCTGGTGGAGTGTGTTGATGGGTGGTGGTGGTGATTATGTATTGTTGTGCGGGCTGGTGGAGTGTGTTGATGGGTGGTGGTGGTGATTATGTATTGTTGGAGAGGTGGAGTGTGTTAGTGGTGGCGGGGGTGAAGGCTATGAATTGTTGGAGAGTGTTGGTGGTGGTGGTGATTATGTATTGTTGGAGAGGTGGAGAGTGTTGGTGTTGGTGAATATTATGTATTGTTGGAGAGGTGGAGAGTGTTGGTGAAGGTGAAGATTACGTATTGTTGTGTGGACTGTTAGATAGGTGGAGAGGGCTGATGTTAAATGTGATAATGGTGTGATTGTGGTGGTGCTGTTGGTGGTGTTAATGGTTGTGAAGATGGTGATGTAGGTAGTGGTGATAATAATAATGATGGTGGTGGTGTTGGTCAGGGTGGGTATATTGGTGCACTCACACACTCACACACAGACACACACACACACTCAACTCTCACACTCACTCTCTCTGAGCAGTAGTATTTAGGCTCCCTTTACGGAGTTGAGGAATATTGCCATGCCTCTCATCAAATGACCGATGTTAGATATACTGTAAAGATTGATTGATTCAATTCTGATTATTTTATCTGGCTATATATACTTGTAAGGACGATGATTTATTGTTATTGTATGCTAAATTGTATTTTTAGCAACTATGGTGATTCCAATTGTCAAAGTCACTTATATACAATAAAAAATTAGTTTTAAACAAAAGGATACCCTATGCATTTCTATAACTCCGTATGAATTAAATATTTTTAGTAATGTTCAATACAATCCTGCACTTTATGCTACAATCAGTATGTGAGCGTTGACTAATGAAGCAGACTGACGCAGTGTTAAAGGGGGGGGTCACCGGCTTGTTTTAGCTTTCTCTCCTTTTCTCTCTTTCCCTGGCTTGTATCCATTCGGCCCCATTCAGCCAAGACGTTTATCCTCATCCAGGTGTCGATTTTTTTCCTGGCGAGCGATAGCGAGCCAGCATTGTATGGAGAAATCCGGCTTCGTCGGAGACATTTTTCTATCGAAAAATTTACAAATTTAGCTTGCTGTAAAACAAATATATATATATATATGCTGGCTCGCTACCGCTCGCCAGGAAAATATTGACACTTGGATGGGGGTAAACGTCTTAAAACAGTAGGCTGAATGGGGCCGAATGGACATAAGCCAAAGAGAGAGGGAGAGAAAGAGACAAAAAGCGAGGTGGGTTCCCTTAAAGCCTAGCGATGTGTAAAGTTATTCAATAGGCCGGGATGTCAAAACTGTTGAAAAAAAAAAAAAAAAAAAATCGGAAGGGTGGAATATACTGAAATGAACTAAGAGTATAACGTTGAATTAACTTTGAAAAGTTGATAGAATTAATAGAAACGCTAGCAATAAAGTGCTCCTCTTCAAATGGTGTTTTTATGAGTATAACTTAAATCCATCTATCCACTACATGATAGTACATCCACCACATCCACCGAACCTGTTTAAAGTAAGGCCCGTATTCTTAGATAATCACCATCATGGGTGTATTAATATCATGGATTTGCCGTATACATAGCCAACCAATATGATATTCTAGTTATTATGATTGCAATGAGAGTACTATGATAATGTGCCAATGCTCCTCGTTACAATTACAATCAGCTTATCATATTAACTGGCTAGGAATACAAAAACAACTGTAGTAATTACCACTGGCGAATGATGGGGTTTGTTTAGGAATACAGCCAATATTCTTACATATTCCAATGAGTGAGGGGGCGAATGACGCACGGGAAATTTTGTGTACTTCTAGAACCAAAATATCATAATGCTACGTGAGTTAAAATGGTCACTTACATTGCTCTTACAATGTCAGCAATATGAAAAACAGGCCCTGATAGTTTCTCAAAGTGATTTGGATATCATCCAGTGGCTTCCAATCACCCCCCCCCCCCCCAACCCCCCACCATTGAGTCTAACCAAATCCCCAGCAATGTTATATGTTCAGTCCATGTTTTAGTTTATGTTCATTGTGGATTATTTATGCTGCTAGTACTATCACTACTACTACTATCACTAAAAATAATAATTATAAAAAAGTAAAAATACTGTTTAGGCCTATGCTCATCATCGCAATTAGGAGAGTTCACCCTCAAATGGTAGATTCAATTAGGAGAGTCCACCCTCAAAAGGCATCTTTCCCCCTTGTATTTTTTCTATGTGAGTGAGGGAGACAAAAGGCAGAACTGCCTGTGACGAGTGCCTCCTACAGAGTTGAAAGAATGACAGGGCCAAAATCAAAGGACGTTCGAGCCAAAATACCTGGACACACAGAGTTTAAGCAATTTAAGTCATAGGATGAGGGAAAGACTGATTCTGGGAGACACTTCCCGAGCTCAGCTGCTGAATAGAAGACAGATTGAGAATAACATTTCACTTTTGGGTTGGAGAGTTGCACAGAGTAGGGGTGGGATTGTGCTGCAAGACTGGTGCTACGTGTTCTACGAAGAGGGAGTGGTATACACAGACAGCTCTGAGGAGCACTGATTATGGTAATAGCGGTAGAATAGTAAGAGAGATTCAACATTGCGGCGAAGAGAGAGAGACTGCAGGGAATTGGTGAGTGGACGCGAGTTAATGAGATGGAAGGGTTTCTTTTCTACTTTGTCTAGAAGTGCTGTTTGAGAGTATCCTCCCCACATTTGTGAACAATACTCAATACATGAATGCACTGTGCCCCTGTACAGAGCAAGACCTGCATATGGGAAAAGAACTCCCGGAGGCAGTTGAATACACCCAGCTTCTGGGAAGCTGTTTTAACAGTAGTGGTACAATAATCTTTCCAAGTGAGGTTAGAAGAAAAAGAGACACCGAGAATATTTAAAGAAGATGAAGGGTTAATTTGTATGTTGTTGAAGAGTAAGTCATAGTTTTCTGGAAGGGGGTGACGAGTAGACAGATTGAGAAATTGAGTTTTGGAAGTATTGAAAGTAACAAGGTTTTCTCTGCCCCAATTAGAGACAGTAAAGATATCAGATGATAGGTGCATTATGGCCTCCTTACATGAGTTTTTAGAGTTCCTTCTGTGAGTGATGTTGTGGAAGGTTAGTTGAATAGTGTAATGTAGAGTCATCAGCATATGAGTAAATGGGGCAGGAAGTGCAATTGAAAAGGTCATTAATGAATAATAGGAAGAGAATTGGAGATAGGAGAGAACCCTGCGGAGGAACACCGGAGTTAATAGGTTGTGGAAGTGAACAGTGGCCGTCCACAACCGCAGCTATGGAACGGCCGGAAAGGAAGTTAGAGACAAAGGTACAGATGGAGGGATAGAAGCCGAAGGAGGGTAGTTTGGAAATGAGAGATTTGTACCAGACTCTATGGAAGGCCTTCGATATGTCTAGCGCAAAAAAAGAATTCACCGAAGTCCCGAATGGAGGATAACAAAGAGTTAGCAAGATATGAAAGAAGATCAGTAGTGCGACCCATAAAGAAGCCATACTGGCGGTCTTAGAGTAAGTTATGGAAAGATAAATGCTTAAGAAATTTTGAGGTAAGAATTGTTTCAAAAACTTTAGAGATGCAAGAAATGAGAGCAATTGGAGGGTTGAAAGCGGTCACCCTTCTTTGGGACAGGTTGAATGAGAGCGAACTTCCCGCTAGAAAGGAAGTTAGAGGAGAGACAGAAATGGAAGAGTTTGCCTATGCAGGGAGTCCGCACGGAAGCACAGGTTTTTAGTACAACGGTAATTCTGCATAACTACAACTCCTGTTATTTTAAGTTTTATTTATTTTCTTTGTGTATTTTAATGCTTTGTAAGTGTGTATTTTATTGTTAAAAAGTGCGGAAAGCACTTTTTATTAGCATTTGCATTGTTAATTGTAATTCAGATACCCCAACAATCTAGTTTACTCTATTTAGTCAACTTTGAAAAGACATTAGCCTAACCTAACAACCTTGCCTAACCTATCCTAGTATTATGGACGCTGATTGGGTATTAAAACTATAATAAATTGTTGGGATAAAGTCTATGGTGTTTACTCTGCAATCTTCAGCTTTGGCTGTCGATAACAGGAAAGTACCATTAAAAATGTACCGACTTCTTGTAGGTTAAGCTCCACTCTGATTAGCTACTAAACATCGGGGAGGAGCCTCCAAGGAGCCTAGAATGTAAACAAAGTGTCCTGGACTGGCTGTACAAAAATATCTCTGATAATGTTATAGGGGAGTGAAAATCAAATTGACAAAATAAGAAAAGTAGCACTTATCCACACATCAGTAAGGTCCCCTGAGTAAGGTAAGAGCAATACAAAATTATTCCATGAGACAGGAATCCAGTAATCGAGGAGTAGTTGTTCTGCAGAATAGCCCAGACGACCTCCCAGTAAAGATAAATCATTCCATTACATTTCATATAATTATTACAGACAATTTATTTTTATTTTCCCTATTCATTATTTCTAGGGAGGTATATTCCATCTTCTGAGTTATGCCCAGGTGCTGGTAAATTTCTATAATTGCACCTATACAAGCTACAAAAAATATTATTGTACTTAACAGGAAGGTACGACGAGGTAAGTGATGTGGTATAGGTGGCAATATGCGGAAATGGATTATAAGGGCATTCCTCCCCCTCTGACAAAAGTCTATCAATCTAGAAGTGACACGGATTTTACAATGTTTCAGAGAGACATTAGCCTAACCTAACAAACATGGCGGTTGGGCCGGCGGCCATTTAGTAGCCTACCGGTATTCGGCCGTATCTGTAAATACGAATGCGAGTCACTTCAAGCGAATTCCTGATCAAGCGAATGCACAATCTAACCTACCTACCTAACCTAACCTAACCTAACCTAACCTAACCTATGGGCAGGTGGAGTTAGTGTTGACTAAAAAGCTGGTGGACAGACCTCGGGAGACAGGTGAAAATGGCGTGTGTACAAATCGGTGCCGTCTATAGGAAGGGATAAATCTACAGTTATACTACCCCTATGTTGTCGCTATTCTGTTGGTACTAATGGGTTAATATTATTAGTAGTAGACTTAGTATGGTTTGATGATGCGCGGAAATGTATATTTGACTTGAAATAGATACATTGAAGTATTACAAACCTTCGCAAACCCATAAACAGGGAACGTGAGCAGGGTTTAGACCGTCGCGCACCCATAAACAGGGAACGTGAGGGAGAGTTTAGACCGTCGCGGAAACAGTTTACTTTTCGGTTAGGTTAGGTTAAGTTAGGTTAGGTTAGGCTAATGTTAAAAATATTAAAATGCGACGGTCCTCAGTATTAAACAACACTGTATATCAAAGAAAAAAATAAAAACAACAACAAATTACCTGAAAAACTCTTATCTGGTTGGTGATAATTTTTTATCAAAATGTTTGGTAAATCTACAGTTATACTACCCCTCCCCCACCACCTCCCCCCTTCAAAACACGCCTTTTAGCATGTTTTTAGATGGTTCAGCAGACGCGGAAACTAGAAAAAAAGGTATTTTGATAAACGTTTATCACAACCAGATAAGAGTTTTTCAGGTAATTTGTTTTTGTTTTTATTTTTTATTTGATATACAGGGTTGTTTAACCCCTTCAGCACCGTGACGGATTATTACCTTTGATTGTAGCTAAATACATATAAGTTTATCTTAACCCCTTCAGCACCGTGACGTATTATTACCTTTGATTGTAGCTACATACATATAAGTTTATCTTAACCCCTTCAGCACCGTGACGGATTATTACCTTTGATTGTAGCTACATACATATAAGTTTATCTTAACCCCTTCAGCACCGTGACGGATTATTACCTTTGATTGTAGCTAAATACATATAAGTTTATCTTAACCCCTTCAGCACCTTGACGTATTATTACCTTTGATTGTAGCTAAATACATATAAGTTTATCTTAACCCCTTCAGCACCGTGACGTATTATTACCTTTGATTGTAGCTAAATACATATAAGTTTATCTTAACCCCTTCAGCACCGTGACGTATTATTACCTTTGATTGTAGCTAAATACATATAAGTTTATCTTAACCCCTTCAGCACCGTGACGTATTATTACCTTTGATTGTAGCTAAATACATATAAGTTTATCTTAACCCCTTCAGCACCGTGACGTATTATTACCTTTGATTGTAGCTAAATACATATAAGTTTATCTTAACCCCTCAGCACCGTGACGTATTATTACCTTTGATTGTAGCTAAATACATATAATTATCTTAACCCCTCAGCAACGTGACGTATATACCTTGATTGTAGCTAAATACCTATTAGTTTTTCTTAACCCCTTCAGCCCCGTGACGTATTATTCCCTTTGCTTGTAGCTAAATACATATGTTTATCTTAACCCCTTCAGCACCGTGACGTATTATTACCTTTGATTGTAGCTAAATACATATAAGTTTATCTTAACCCCTTCAGCACCGTGACGTATTATTACCTTTGATTGTAGCTAAATACATATAAGTTTATCTTAACCCCTTCAGCACCGTGACGTATTATTACCTTTGATTGTAGCTAAATACATATAAGTTTATCTTAACCCCTTCAGCACCGTGACGTATTATTACCTTTGATTGTAGCTACATACATAAGTTTATCTTAACCCCTTCAGCACCGTGACGATTACCTTTGATTGTAGCTACATACATATAAGTTTATCTTAACCCCTTCAGCACCGTGACGGATTATTACCTTTGATTGTAGCTAAATACATATAAGTTTATCTTAACCCCTTCAGCACCGTGACGTATTATTACCTTTGATTGTAGCTAAATACATATAAGTTTATCTTAACCCCTTCAGCACCGTGACGTATTATTACCTTGATTGTAGCTAATACATATAAGTTTATCTTAACCCCTTCAGCACCGTGACGTATTATTACCTTTGATTGTAGCTAAATATATAAGTTTATCTTAACCCCTTCAGCACCGTGACGTATTATTACCTTTGATTGTAGCTAAATACATATAAGTTTATCTTAACCCCTTCAGCACCGTGACGTATTATTACCTTTGATTGTAGCTACATACATATAAGTTTATCTTAACCCCTTCAGCACCGTGACGGATTATTACCTTTGATTGTAGCTAAATACATATAAGTTTATCTTAACCCCTTCAGCACCGTGACGGATTATTACCTTTGATTGTAGCTAAATACATATAAGTTTATCTTAACCCCTTCAGCACCGTGACGTATTATTACCTTGATTGTAGCTAAATACATATAAGTTTATCTTAACCCCTTCAGCACCGTGACGTATTATTACCTTGATTGTAGCTAAATACATATAAGTTTATCTTAACCCCTTCAGCACCGTGACGTATTATTACCTTTGATTGTAGCTAAATACATATAAGTTTATCTTAACCCCTTCAGCACCGTGACGTATTATTAATTTGATTGTAGCTAAATACATATAAGTTTATCTTAACCCTTCAGCACCGTGACGTATTATTACCTTTGATTGTAGCTACATACATAAAGTTTATCTTAACCCCTTCAGCACCGTGACTATTACCTTTGATTGTAGCTAAATACTATAAGTTTATCTTAACCCCTTCAGCACCGTGACGGATTATTACCTTTGATTGTAGCTAAATACATATAAGTTTATCTTAACCCCTTCAGCACCGTGACGTATTATTACCTTTGATTGTAGCTAAATACATATAAGTTTATCTTAAGATAAACTTGTAATACTTCAATGTATCTATTTCAAGTCAAATATACATTTCCGCGCATCATCAAACCATACTAAGTCTACTAATAATAATATTAACCTATTAGTACCAACAGAATAGCGACAAAATAGGGGTAGTATAACTGTAGATTTATCAAATGTTTTTTCCAGTTTCCGCGTCTGCTGAACCATCCAAAAACACGCTAAAAGGCGTGTTTTGAAGGGGGGAGGTGGTGGGGGGTAGTGGGGGAGGGGTAGTATAACTGTAGATTTACCTAGGAAGGTATTGACAACCATGTTACGACAAAATTCCATTTTAGTACCATATATTTTTATTAGGTTTTGCAGAGGCTTAAAAAACATTTTCATATTATGTTTAGAGCATATAAAATCCATATTTGTTTTCAAATATTGCAAAATAATTGGTGACCAACTTATTTAGTTATACTCAAAATTGGTCATTTGCATCAATATATAGTGTTTGTAATTAATTAGAAATCTCGGGAAAACCTATTTTCCCCATTAGGCCTATCGATCGATGTTGAGACAGCCCCTCGATAGTGATTTGAAAAGACATTAGCCTAACCTAACAACCTTACCTAACCTAACCTAGTATTATGAGTGGGGGCTGCCGCCCCCACACCCCCGCTGGTTGAGTACTAATCCCTTAATAAAAAATAAATAAAATAAAATGGCTGTCGATTATACGAAGGTGAAAGAAAAGTCGATGAAGTCTATGGTGTTTACTCTGCAATCTTCAGCTTGATTGTACATTGATAACGGGAAAGTACCGTATTGACAACCTTGTTACGAAAATTAAATTTTAGTACCATACTTTCATATTAGGTTTTTCCGAGGGTTTAACACATTTTCATATGATCTTTAGAGCTATCGATGACTGAAAGTACCGTATTGACAACCTTGTTACGAAAAAGGGTAAAATTCTAGTTTCACGTACACAGCGACAAAAGGGAGGCGCCGTTGTAAAGGCATAGCTTCCCGACCAACTATGAAGATCAAGGAAATTGCTGGGTAAAAGACTTAATATAATGATAATAAACTACATTAACGACATTAGCCTAACCTAACAACCTTACCTAACCTAACCTAGTATTATGTAATAGCTATGGTGCCGCATATGGGGAGAAAATATTATTTTTTTTTACAGTAGGTATAATTCCTTATAATGCATTTCCGCCGCTTTGGACATATATAGAAATTAAGTATGGTATATGACAACTCTAAAGTAGCCATAGAAATTTATGAGTATGCTGTGAAAGCGAAACTAGAATTAAACCCGAAAAAGACATTTTAGTACCATACTTTTTTTATTAGGTTTTGCAGGGTTAAAAAAAAAAATCTTATGATCTTTAGAGCATATAGATTCAATATTTATCTTCAAATATATCAACAAAATTCGTGGTATTAAAATAACATTAAACCGTTTTGGGTTCAATGTTATTTTAATACCACACATTTTCCTGATATATTTGAAGATAAATATTGAATCTATATGCTCTAAAGATCATAAGAAAATTTGTTTTTACCCTCGGCAAAACCTAATAAAAAAGTATGGTACTAAAATTTCTTTTTCGTAACAACGTTGTCAATACGGTACTTTCAGTCATCGATAGCTATAAAGCTCATATGAAAATGTGTTAAACCCTCGTAAAAGCCTAATATAAAAGTATGGTACTAAAATATAATTTTCGTAACAAGGTTGTCAATACGGTACTTTCCCGTTATGAATTTACAATCAAGCTGAAGATTGCAGAGTAAACACCATGGACTTCATCGACTTTTTTTTCACCTTCGTATAATCGACAGCCAATTTTTTTTTTTTTTATTAAGGGATTAGTACTCAACCAGCGGGGGTGGCAGCCCCCACCCATAATATTAGGTTAAGTTAGGTAAGGTTGTTAGGTTAGGCTAATGTCTTTTCAAATCACTATCGGGAGCGAGCGTGTCTCAACATCGATCGATAGGCCTAATGGGGAAAATAGGTTTTCCCGAGATTTCTAATTAATTACAGACACTATATATTGATGCAAATGACCAATTTTGTTTATAAAAAACACTCGGAAAATTTGTGGTATTAAAATAACATTTTTCCTAGTTTTGCCCTAGATATAAGGCTACTTGCTATGGTTATAGGTAAGTTTCCACTAAATTACCGTTCTTACCTTAAAAATATGGCCATTCTTTCTTCCACTCAAACTGCACGCCAATAAATTGTATTCCTTTTATTGATGGATGATCCCGTCACGTCCACCAGCTTCTTAAAGTGTTCATGGGTCACCCTAAAGAAACTGTAGAACTTTTCTGGATTGTTCACAAAGTCCGAGAATAAATTATTGAAGGCACCAAAATCTGCCCTTTTTGGTGTTAAGTTCATGTATCCACATTCGGCTTCTCCTCCACCTTATACTGCGCCAAATCCACACATTAAATTCCGCGATAGAATAATTATACGTCCATACCACTCGACATCAGCATGGGTATTGACTCTCATTGAACCAATTGGTGTGAATGGTAGAGTCAAAATTACTCGAGTCAAATGACTCTAGTCAAATGACTCCACTCGACTCGACTCGTTTGGTGTAGATGCAGCCAATCGACGAATGTGGCAGTAACCGCCATCATTTTAAGGGAATTGTGTTATTTTTTTCCTTTTTAGTTAGCCATAGACTAATTAACATTATGAGCCACCAGAATAATATGTCCGTCTCCACAGAGTTTAAAGTGCTCAGACAGTAGAGTCCATTAAAGCACATTGTAACTCTGATTCGGTGAATCAGATACAGCTCTTTGCAAAGATGACTCGTTTGACACTGGTTTTAGAAAGAACCTGTGAGAATCAATGGAGTAGAAATGTTCTCAACAAACGTTCTTACTTGCTCAGTAATTCCTAAGCTCAGCAAAAAAATAACAAAGTAAAACATATAAAGGACCATAATGCATTGGAAGGGTTAAATTATATAAAACAAATATTGTACAGGCAATCAGGAGGCACTTTTCTCGGTTACCTGGATGCAAAACATACTATATAATCTGTATATTCTGTATATATACAGTATAAATATATATATATATTTTTTTTTTTCTATGTGATTGAGGGAGGCAAAAGGCATAACTGCCTATAGCGAGTGCCTCCCCCATAGTTGAAAGAGTGACAGGGCCAAAATCAAGGTACGTTCGAGCCAAAATGCCTGGACACACGGAGTTTGAAGCAATTTAAGTCATAGGAAGAGGGAAACACTGATTCTGGGAGAGAGTTCCAGAGCTCAGCTGTTGAGTAGAAGAAAGTTTGAGAGTAACGTTTCACTCTTGGGTTGGAGAGTTGCACAGAGTAGGGGTGGGATTGAGTTGCAAGACGGGTACCACGTGCCCTACGTAAAGGAGGTGGTATGCACTGGGATAGCTCTGAGGAACACTAATTATTATAGTAGCGATAGAATAGCGAGAGAGATAGATTGCAGAGAGTTGGTGAGTGGATGGGAGTTAATGATACGAAAGGCCTTCCTTTCAACTTTGTCTAGGAGAGCGGTGTGAGAGAAACCTCCCCACACATGTGAACAATACTCAATACAAGGGTGCACTATGCCCCTGTACAGAGCAAGAAGCTGTGCAGGGGAAAAGAACCCCCTAAGGCGGTTGAGCACACCCAGCTTCTGGGAGGCTGCCTTAGCAAGACTGGTAATATGGTCCTTCCAAATGAGAGCAGAAGAAAAAGAGACACCAAGAATACTGAGAGAAGATGAAGGGTTGATTTTTGTATTGTTGAAGAATAAGAGATAGTCCGCTGGGAGATCCTGACGGGTAGATAGATGGAGAAATTGGGTTTTGGAAGCATTAAAGTTAACAAGGTTTTCTCTGCCCCAATTGGAAATAGTATTTAGATCGGAATTTAAGAGTTCTATGGCTTCATTACGTTTGTTGTTGAGGGATTGCTGGTTGGGGCGTTCTGAAAAACTAATATATATATATATATATATATATATATATATATATATATATATATATATATATATATATATATATATATATATATACAGTATGTATATATTTATTTATACTGTATATACTGTATCATAGACTACAGTAGATCTGGACTGGACACGAAAATGGAACTTTGCAGTAAGGGATCCAAAATTGGAGAACGAACCCCCAAGTTCGAACCTCGAAACCGCGAAAATATCAAATTTTCGCGGTTTCGAGGTGCGAACTTGGGGGTTCGTTCTCCGATTTTTGGTCCCTTACTGTAAAGTTCCATTTGCGTGTCCGGTCCAAATCTACTGTAGTCTATGATACATTACATATATATATATATATATATATGTATGTATATATACAGTATATATATATATATATATATATATATATATATATATATATATATATATATATATATATATATATATATAGATAGATATTTAGAGATAGATAGATAGATATACATTTAGGCCTACGCTCAGATTTATAGATAGATATTTAGAGAGATAGATAGATAGATATACATTTAGGCCTACGCTCAGATATATAGATAGATATTTAGAGAGATAGATAGATAGATATACATTTAGGCCTACGCTCAGATATCGCTTTTCGAACTTTTTAGCTTCAACTATATTTTCCTCTCTTTGATATACAGTAAGGCAAAACCCTAACACAAAACTGAAAATAATACTCTAATACAGGGTGTCCCAAAATAGGTGTGATTCTAAGCTTAACATTTGCTATAACAAAACAAATCTGAATCTATACCGTTAATGATATTGAAGTGTCTATAGTGTACTACCCCACACCACTGTAATGGATTCGTCCGTGTCAAACGGTTTTCAACAAGTCAATGCGAATTAGAACCTCACTAATGATTCTGCAACATTCAAAATGTTATTATTTCTATCATAATATGGTAAAATAACACACTTAGGTGAATATTGGATGGGCCCTTTCACAGCAGCGCAAGCCTTATGGGGAAACACATTGGAAAATACTATTTGTAACATATCATGTATCTCTATAATGGTGGAGGTTTGGAGTCTTTCATATAAAACATTTCATGTTTAGAATTATTTATATAACCTATTTTGGGACACCCTGTATAAATTCATTATTCAAGGATTGGACTTTTGTAGTTGCAGTATAGCCTACGGTACTTGTATAATAATAGCGAGAGGTCCGCGGAAATGTGTCAGTTACCCTTCCAAATTATTGAATTCAAATAGTTCAAGACTTTAATAATTATTTATAAAGTACTTTTATTCATATCGCATGGAGACACCACAGATATCCGACATTCCAATCTAAAGTCATGCGGAGGCATATTTAATTTATATCCAACATAGGTAATAATAATATGAAATGAGTGTTTCTTAATCTAATGGAGGCACCAAATTAATTTAATGTTCGAATTCAAGATCTACACATACGCCGGTATATACGATGCCTAGTTTCATATCTAAGGAGGTAGTAATATATCAAATGATTGAATGTAAATCCCTCGGGCCACGACGATATGTTTCTCAGTTGAAAGTCTTGAACATTTAATTGACATGAATTTTCAAAATATTATATATACAAGAATCAATCATCAACTAATATAGTCATCAGCTAACATTTAACCCATTTAGTACCGGTGACATCCTTGTCATTATATATTATGGCAATTATTAAGCGGTATTATTCAGCTTAGGTAGGATGTCTACCCATTAAACGAAGACAGACTATTTCAATGTGTTCTTGTTTGCTACCATACAACCTTCTTAACCCCTTCCTTACCGGCGACGTCTTTTAACTATATTCTAGCTATATATAGACGATTTTGTGCAGTTTAAGAAGGATCTATGGTAGTAAAAATGGTCAAGTGAGATAGTTCGAAGCCTGTTAATTGATGAAGGCCATTTTACACTGAATAAAATCGTCTAATATTAGCCAGAATTATGTAAACAAGATGTCGTCGGTACAGAAGGGGTTAAACTTAATAATATCGTCCATAGACTACAGTAGATCTGGACTGGACACTAAAATGGAACTTTGCAGTAAGGGACCCAAAATCGGAGAACGAACCCCCAAGTTCGAACCTCGAAACTACGAAAATGTGAAATCAAATAGAAAAAAACGTCGCCGGCACAGTAAGGGTTAAACTCATTTCTTGAAGCATATGGGATGTGCTAACGGATTACATTGTCTCGCTTGACCTTCAAGATTCATATGGGTGCGCAGCTATTATAGTTCACGACTGGACAATGAAGAAATAAGTAAAACAATCATTACAGTGTGTGTCATTGCTTAATATATCCTCTAGCCTCTTACATAATATGTGTCTGGTTCTCACATGATGCAACTCTCGAAGCGCTTCACATAATAATAGTGTAGACAATTTTCTTGTGCGCTCGCTCTCTCTCTCTCTCTCTCTCTCTCTCTCTCTCTCTCTCTCTCTCTCTCTCTCTCTCTCTCTCTCTCAGCTGCCCTGCTCAAAATAACCGAACACTTTCTCTGGCCTAGTATTGTGTTGTGTCTGTCAATGTGCTACACTTGTGACCTAGTTGTTGTCAGTTGTGCTCAAGTAAAGAGGATATAGTGATAACTTCACCAAAGGTTAAACCGTTGACAAGCGGACATTCTAAGATTGATAGCTATTGATATTTAGGTAAGTGCAGAATGGTTGTATGTACTTATTACAGCTCATATATATATATAAGGAAATATGTATGGTAGTTAAAAAGAATGATTGAGATATAGTCTGTAGCCTTTTAATAGGTATACGTCCTTCTTATTCTGAATAAAAAAAATATAGTTTCCTTGCTAGACCTCCATCAAGCTTGTACCCCTTCCCCCCCCCCCCCCCACCCCCCTTTCGAAATAAATTTGTGATATTTTCGGTAGAAAAATTTCCCGGCCTATATTACAGACTTGCTATCGTTCGTCAGAAAAAAATCGACACCTAAATGGCACAAAAGGTTTTAATATTGACAAAGAAATGAGGCGAAAAGTCTTAAAATCGCCAAACTAATTCTCCGGACGTCTTAAAATGTGAAAACTAATAGGGCTAAACATGATGGTGAAGGATGGCCAAAAAAAAATAAACCATCTCCCCTTAATCAGTCAATTGGTGTGGAAATGTACAGCCCGTTTACTCCAGCCCTTCCTGAACTACAAGAGGATATGGCTCACAATTTCGATCTAAAGGCCCTATAATAAATGGACCATACAGCTAGACAAGCCATTTTATTTAGCATAGGAAGAATCTGTATTTCTAGCTAAACAAACTACTTCTTATTGAATTAACCCCCACTACCGCCAGTTCATGTCCTAGAAAGAATCTGTAATGGCCAAAATGAACAAGCACAATACGCTATCCCTATTTAACCTTTCAGTTTCGGAATTATCATATTGAAACCAAAATTTAGCCCTTTCAGAAACATGGCGATTTGTTTATGCTTACTTTATAACACTAGGCGATGTTAGGCAACTTAGGAATGACCTGTAGCAGTCACAGGGGTACAACATCCACCGGCTACCAGTGGGGATTCGAACCTCGGTATTTCAGGGCGTTACCGTACCTCCGCTCCACTCTAGTTTAACCCGTTTAGTACCGGTGACATCCTTTTAAGTACCGTACCTTCTGGCAATGAATAGACAAGCTTAGGAAGGACCTCTAGCAATAATAAAGCTTCAAACTATCGCCCAACCCTTTCAACAACCACACATCCTTCTCAAGCTGCATAATATCGTCTATATATAGCTAGAATAATACATGACACACGTCGCTGGTACTCAAAGGGGTAAGGATCTCAGAGCTTTGTAGCTACTGTAGCATTAGGACACGTTATCATGTTCTCGCATAGGAAATTATAATATCCCATTCTGTACCAGTAACATCCTTTTTATTAGATTCTGGCAACTATTAGACGATGGTATTCAGCTTAGGAAGGACGCCTACCCATTAAAAGGCTACCGACTATCTCAATTACTCCCTAGCATTATTTAGACGAGTTTGTGCAGTTTAAGAAGGATCTGTGGAAGCAAACAGTGTCAAGTAAGATAGTTTGAAGCCTTTTAATTGCTGGAGGCCCTTCTTAAACTGAATACAATCGTGTAATAGTAGCCAGCAAAATGTTAAAAAGACGTCTCCGGTACAGAAGGGGATAGGAGTACATTATTTCGGACACTTTAATAATTAACATGGCCATGCCATGCCACATCTCAGTTTTCTCTGTGTTTTATTCCTTCAATGATTCCCTTTTGGAATCATTTGCCAAACGAGGTTGTACAGTCAACCCATATCTCAGCTTTTAAGTCCAGAGTTAATGTTTTATTACAGCAGTAAATTTTTGTTTTAATCATGATTTGCTTTTATTCTTTTTAGAATGGTGTTTTAATTGACAAACTGATCTTTTCTTCTGGGCTCTCTAACTACTGAAGCCCTTTTCCTTTTTCTTAGTTGTCTTAGTCTCTCTCCAGTGCTTACGGGTATGTTGTGGGGATTCATCTTTTATAGGTGTATCTGCACCCTGTTGGGAGGCTTAGACAGCTTCTATAATAATAATAATAATGCCTTCATTAAATGCTCCAAAAGTAGAGTGGGTAAATATTTAGCTATGGTCCCGTTAAAATATCCTCAAGTAACCTATTAAAAACTGTTCAGGGAACTGGTTAGAACTTGTAGGATGTTTAATTGAAGGTCGGAAATCAGTATTTACTGAGAAATAAAAGTCTTAAATTGCGCTATGTATTACGGGAGGGTCTGTACGCCGCCACATACGCGCGGCCCCGCCCACTGCCCATAATGTACAAATATTATATTAGATTAGATTAGCCTAACCTAACCTAACCTAACCTAACCTAACCTAACCTAACCCTAATATAATATAACATAATATAACATAATATAACATAACTTAAATTACCTGGGAAAGAGAGGGCAGGGACCCTGGGTGTTTTAACGGGACCATAACTAAACATTTATCGTAGAGTGTTTTGTAGATACCGATTAGCGACATTCAGACTTGTAGGTGGTTCGTGAACAAAACGTCTAAAAACAAACTTCGCAATGATTTTACCTCGTGGACGATTTAAAGGTTACTTCTAGACAATGGCAGGTAACTTTATTGTTCGGACGAAAGACATTTTAAGTATAGGTGTTTAAGGGGGGATGGTTCACTTTTTGGGCGATTTTTGCATGTATTTATTATTTATCTAGTTTGCTCCCTAGACCTCCATCAAATTTTAAAAAACATCCATTCTAGAATAATTTGTAAATTTTTCCGCAGAAAAATCTCCCGGCCGAAGGCCGGTTCTTCCAACATTACAGGCTCACAGGTTCGCCAGGGAAAAAATCGACACCTATATAGCACGAAAGGTCTAAATATTGACGAAGAAATGGGGCGAAAGGTCTTAAAACCGACTAACTAATTAAGCAAATCTCTTAACATCTGAAAACTAATGGGGCTAAACATGAGGGAGAAAATGGTCCAGAAAACCAGCCCATCTCCCCTTAAACTAACCCATTCATTTGTATTAGCGCACTTGTTCATCCGACTAAATATAACTTGGTGAATTCGAATACTAATATCGTAATTTTCGAGTTGATGTCCAATGTTCGCCGCTTTTATTAAGGGACCCCATCTCGCTTTTTTTTTTTTTTTTTTTTTTTTTCTCTCCCTCTCTTTTTGGCTTGTATCAATTCGGCCCCATTCAGCCTACTCTCTTAAGACGTTTACCCCCATCCAGGTGTCAATATTTTCCTGGCGAGCGGTAGCGAGCCAGCATATATATATATTTGTTTTGACAGCAAGCTAAATTTGTAAATTTTTCGATAGAAAAATTTCTCCGGCGAAGCCGGATTCTCCATACAATGCTGGCTCGCAATCGCTCGCCAGGAAGAAATCGACACCTGGATGGGGATAAACGTCTTAGAACAGTTGGCTGAATGGCCCGAATGGATAAAAGCCAAGATAAGAGAGAAAAGGAGAGAGAGATAAAAAAAAAAAACGCTTATCGTAATCCTTTCAGTATATGATGACGCATTTTTTAATTTTGTTCTGGCTATCAGCAGACGATTATGTTCAGACGATTCTATTAATTTAAATATATTGTGCCCCTTTGCCTTCTAGATGGCCTTCCAAAGATGATTAAAATCGTCCAATGTACGGTACGCCAGAACATTAGATAGAGATGCGTCACCATACTGAAAGGGTTTATATTACATTGTCAGATGTGTTGACTGTTGCCAAGTCGTGTGTGTGTGTGTGTGTGTTTTTTTTTTTTTTTATCTACCCTGTTTCCCCTCATCTCAACCCTTTCAGTTCTGGTGATGTATTTTTGTATTTATTTCAGATGCATTTAGACGATTTTATGAAGCTTAGGAAGGATATATGGTAGCTAAAAGGATTAATTAATTGAGATTGTCTGCAGCCTCCCTTAACCCTTCCAGGACCGGTGACGGCTTTTTCATAGGATTTCGGCTACAATTAGACGATTTCATTAAGCTTAGGAAGGGTATATGGTAGCTAAAAGGATGAATTCAGATAGTCTGTAGAATTTTCAGGAGTAGACGTTCTTCCTAAGCTGAATAAAATCGCCTAATAGTAGCAAGAGCCTAATGAAAAAGATGGCACCGGTACTGAAAGGGTTAACACTGCATTGCTTCGCTCACTTTAATATAGCTCGAACAAAATTGGAAACGCGAGTCAATTAATTTTGGGTCACGCATATACTCGAATAACAAAAAAAATCGTGTGTTTGTTTATATAGTGTTTGTGTTCATTCTGTGACGTGAGCAATTGTGTTCATATTGATTAATGGGGGGGGGGGTTGCGGCCTCTCCCCCCTTTAATGGGGGGGGGGGTTGCGGCCTCTCCCCCCTTTTCTCCCTCATTAGCTTCCATATTCTAAGAGGTTCAGCTCATTAGTTTGGTGATTTTAAGACCTTTTACCCCATTTCTTTGTTGATATTATGACCTTTCGTGCCATTTACGTGTCGATTTTGTCCTGGTGAGCGATAGCGAGCCTGTAATTTAGGAGGGCTTAGGCATTGTTCTACCGTAAAATGTAGAAATGTATGTAATAAGGGGAGTTTATGGATGTTTGTTAAGCTTGATAGAGTTCCAGGGAGGAAACTAATAATGTGATAATAAATTATAGATATAATAAAGTAAACTCAAGCAGGGGGAGAAATTCCGTCACTGCCTATTTTAAATGTGTGATATCGGTAAATAAATCATGGCCTGTGATTGGCTAATCTGCGTGAGCCCGTCAGTCAGTCTCCTCTCTCGCTTACTTCTCCCGTTTATCATTTTATTGTTTCGATTGTGTTTACTTTATGATATACAAGTTATTATTGGGTTTCATGTGATATTTAATAGCTCTTTAGATTGGGATAAGACTATAATTTATTAATTAATCATTAAAGTTACTTAAACGTACAGTATATGGTTTAATGAATAAATAACGAATAATAAAGATAATAAGAAGAAATTATCAGCTCTGCCGCTCATTTTGGCCGGTCAGCTCGGGTACTGATCCGGTAGCCAATCATGAGCCTCGATGCAAACACCAGTTAGGAGCCAGATGCACGGGTTGACTGAATGGAGTATAGGAACTTTCGTGCCTTTTAAGTGTTAATTTTTGTCCTGGCAAGCGATAGCGATCCTGTAGTTTTAGGAGGAAACAGCCTTTGAAATACATCATCCAATAAATAAACTCTACCCCCCTGTCCTATAAACTCTACCCCCCTGTCCTATAAACTCTACCCCCCTGTCCTATAAACTCTACCCCCCTGTCCTATAAACTCTACCCCCCTGTCCTATAAACTCTACCCCCCTGTCCTATAAACTCTACCCCCCTGTCCTATAAACTCTACCCCCCTGTCCTATAAACTCTACCCCCCTGTCCTATAAACTCTACTCTATAAACTCTACCCCCCTGTCCTATAAACTCTACCCCCTGTCCTATAAACTCTACCCCCTGTCCTATAAACTCAACCCCCCTGTCCTATAAACTCTACCCCCTTGTCCTATAAACTCTACCCCTTGTCCTATAAACTCTACCCCCTGTCCTATAAACTCAACCCCCTGTCCTATAAACTCAACCCCCTGTCCTATAAACTCTACCCCCTTGTCCTATAAACTCTACCCCCCTGTCCTATAAACTCTACCCCCTTGTCCTATAAACTCAACCCCCTGTCCTATAAACTCTACCCCCTTGTCCTATAAACTCACCCCCCTGTCCTATACGCTCTACCCCCTTGTCCTGTAAACTCAACCCCCATGTCCTATAAACTCAACTCCCTGTCCTATAATCTCTACCCCCCTGTCCTATAAACTCAACCCCCTGTCCTATAAACTCAACCCCCCTGTCCTATAAACTCTACCCCCTTGTCCTATAAACTCAACCCCCTGTCCTATAAACTCAACCCCCCTGTCCTATAAACTCTACCCCCCTGTCCTATAAACTCTACCCCCCTGTCCTATAAACTCAACCCCCCTGTCCTATAAACTCTACCCCCCTGTCCTATAAACTCTACCCCCCTGTCCTATAAACTCTACCCCCTGTCCTATAAACTCTACCCCCCTGTCCTATAAACTCAACCCCCTGTCCTATAAACTCTACCCCCCTCTCCTATAAACTCTACCCCCTGCCCTATCAACTCTTCTCCCCTCTTCTATAAACTCTACCCCCTGTCCTATAAACTCTACTCCCCTGTCCTATAAACTCTACCCCCTGTCCTATAAACTCTACCCCCCTGTCCTATAAACTCTACCCCCTGTCCTATAAACTCTACCCCCCGTCCTATAAACTCTACCCCCCTGTCCTATAAACTCTACCCCCTGTCCTATAAACTCTACCCCCCTGTCTACCCCCTGTCCTATAAACTCTACCCCCCTGTCCTATAAACTCTACCCCCTGTCCTATAAACTCTACCCCCCTGTCCTATAAACTCTACCCCCCTGTCCTATAAACTCTACCCCCCTGTCCTATAAACTCTACCCCCCTGTCCTATAGATACAATGTCACGTCCGCTCAAGGTTCTGTATAGTTTACATGTATGACAACAAGGCTTTATATCGGACTGTCTCTCAACACATACACAGTTAAAACTTCCGTCTTTATATGGAAGTGTAGATTGAAGTACCGGGTATATTACACTAGGTTAGGTTAAGGGGGGGTGACCTGCTTTATGTTATTTCTGTCCTTTTCTCTCTTTCTCTAGCTTGTATCCATTCGGCCCCATTAAGCCAACTATTTTAAGACTTTTATCCCAATCTAGGTGTCGATTTCTTCCTGGCGAGCGATAGCGAGACAGCATTATATGAAGAAATCCGGCTTCGCCGGAAAATGTACAAATTTAGCCTGCTGTCAAACAAAAATAAAAAATATGCTGGCTCGCTACCACTCACCAGTAAAAAATGTACACCTGGATGGGGATAAACGTCTTAAAACAGTAGGCTGAATGGGGCCAAATGGATACAAGCCAGAGAAAGATAGAAAAGGACAGAACCAAAACAGGTCACCCCCCTTAAGGTGACATAATATCGTGTTCTCATGTGTACAACTTCCAACAGTTTTAGCGGTTACATCAATATAGTCAATTTATTATTATGAGAACATAAACCTTTGACCACGATCCTCTACAACTAAAGAGGGAGTAAAGTAATCGAGCTGATCGTTATACCATTTGGAAAGCCCATTTGTTTCAGCCCTTTTTGAGTTACAAAGGTCATTGGTCAAGATTGTCGGTGTAGCTACGGTGAACAGACTATACTTTAATCATTTATCTTTTCATATCAATAAATGGATATAACAATAGTAAGCACGCAGACTTTAACTCTTGAAAGGATGGGTAAGGTTTATAATATTTACTTGTTGTTAATTACTCAAAAATATCTATAATAACATAACTGAAGCCCTTTGCCCTTTTTGAGATAAGATACATTGATGGTTAGTTCACACCGCTTCCTGTATATATATGATGCCGTGTATCAAATATCGGACTCAATTCTGTACCCAATCTGTTTACATCATATATATACTGGCTATCACTATGAGATTTAACTCGGTTGAATAGACTTTATATATATATATATTATTTTAGTGTTAGTATTAAAGGTAGGTAGACTACTAGTGTTCGACCATTGGTGCCATTTAGGTGCCGATTTTTTGTTCTGGCGAGCTATAGCGAGCCAGTAATTTAGGAGGAACTGGCCCTCGGCCGGGAGATTTTTCTACCAGAAAATGTACAGAATTATCTAGGAGGAGGGTCTTGGGAATGGTTTATTTTCAAGTTTGATGGATGTCTAGGGAGGAAACTAGAAATTAATTATGGATTAATAAATATATAAATCTTACATTAAATACCTGTATATCCTTCCACCCGTAAAGCGAGTTGTGATTGGCGCAATACAGGTCTATATTTAACGTGAAGCTAAACTGTAAATACGCTTAAGGGGAGGAAGACCGTTTTTCTGGACCCCCTTCTCCCTAAGGCTTAGCCCCACTAGTTTTGAGATTATAAGAAGTTCGGCCCATTAGTTTGGCGATTTTAACACCTTTCGCCCCATTTCGTTGTCAATTTTAAAACCTTTCGTGCCATTTTGGTGTCAATTATTTCCTGGCGAGCAAAAGCGAGCCTGCAATTTTAAGAGGAACCAGCCTTCGGCCGGGACATTGTTCTACCGAAAAATGTACATATATATCTTGAAGGAGGGTCTAGGGGGTGTTTGTCTAAGCTTGATGGAGGTCTAGGGAGAAAACGAAAGAAGTATATGAATAAATTAATTAATAGACCAAACAAACGGTCAGTCTCCCCTTAATAGTAACACAAAGAGAAACACAGAAAACATTTACAATTATTAACGTTTAGTGATTTGAATAGATCGACCGGAGAAGCCGTTCGTTGTTTAAAGTGCACACAATCATTACGTATAGTTCTAAACAAAACAATTATAATATTGCGATCCTCGTAAGTTATAAAGCGGAACTTGCCATCAGGTATATCTAACCTCTTTAACCCTCTCCGACATATGAGTCTGAAGGGGTTAAGGGGGCAGGCTTTATTTATTGGTCCCTTTATTTGTATATTAATTGTTCTTTCAGTTTCCTCCTTAGACCTCCATCAAGCTTAAAACAAAAACATCCCCAGGATCCCCCTTCTAGATAAGTTTGTACATTTTTTGTTAGATATATGTCCTACCCGAAGGCCAATTCCTCCTAAATTACCGGCGCGCTATCGCTCGCCAGGAAAAAAATCGACAGCTAAATAGCATGAAAGGTCTTAATTTTGACAAAGTAATGAGGTGAAAGGTCTTAAAATCGGCTAACTAATAGGCCGAACGTCTGAAAATCTGGAAACTAATGGGGCTAAACATGAGGGAGAAGGGGGTCCAGGAAAACGAACCAATCCCACCTTAGACGACTTGCTGTGTGCTCAGTAACCCGTATCACCGTAGTAATTACCGTGCTTTAAGGGAGCCCACCTCGCTTTGTTTTCTCTTGCTCTCCCTCTCTCTTTGGCTTGTATCCATTCAGCCTCATTCAGCCTACTGTTTTAAGACGTTTACCCCCATTCAGCTGTCAATATTTTCGTGGCGAGCGGTAGTGAGCCAGCATATATACAGTATATATATTTGTTTTTCATTTTTATTTAGAAAACTAAATTTGTACATTTTTCGATAGAAAATTTTCTCCGGCGAAGCCGGATTTCTCCATACAATGCTGGCTCGCTATCGCTCGCCAGGAAGAAATCGACACCTGGATGGGGATAAACGTCTTAAATCAGTTGGCTGAATGGGGCCGAATGGATACAAGCCAGGGAAAGACAGAAAGGGAGAGAAAGATAAAAAAAAAAACGGTGACCCCCCTTAAATAATATAGTATTATCCTCGCTCTCCTTCACCTCTGTCAGTCGGGCTATACCGTGCTCCAAATAGGTAAGCCAGATGTCGTGAAACGTAACCTCTGTAACTTAAAAAGGGCTTGAGCAAATGGGCTGTAGATTTCCGCACCTATTCCCTGGCTGACCCTTCCCAAGTGGTAGGAGTACTAGCGCGATTATTCTAGTGGTGTGTGAGTTGTAGAGGTTAATGTTGAAGAGTTTTGGCCTACTTGCTTGGAATGGGGTATAGCGACTCGGATACGGTTAGTCCTGCTCAACACTTCATTTAACCTTTGCAGTATATGAGAACACATTTCTATACTTTATTCTGGGTATCATTAGATGATTGTATACAGCTTAGGAAGGATCTCTAGGAATCAAAGGGGTAAACACTATCGCTATTAAGGGGAGGTTTCCACTTGAGGGATTTTTTTCTTGACCCCTTTCTCCCTCATGTTTAGCCCCATTGCTTTTGATATTATAAAACGTTTGCCCGATTAGTTTAGCGATTTTAAGAACTTTCACCCCATATTAAGACCTTTCGTGCAATTCAGGTGTCGATTTTATCCTGGCGAGCGATAGCGAGCCTGTAATTTAAGAGGAACCGGCCTTTGGCCGGGACATTTTTCTACCGAAAAATGTACACATTTATCTTGAAAGGGACTCAAGGGGGTGTAATTTTAAGCTTGATGGAGGTCTAGGGAACAAACTAAATACCTCCCCTTAACTGTCTATAGCTCCTATAAGTTCTTCCTAATCTGAATACAATACTTTAATAATAGCCGGAATATACTGTTAAAAACGCGTGATCATCCTCAAGAGGCTAATTACTGTATATGCGGTGAACGTTGAGCGTTTCCATGAAGACGTCATTGATGGCTTAAGGGGAGACAGACCGTTTTTTTCTGGACCCCCTTCTCCCTAATGTTTAGCCCCACTAGTTTTGAGATGTTAAGACGTTGGTCCCATTAGTTTGGGGATTTTATGACCTTGCACCCCATTTCCTCGTCAATATTAGGACCCTTCGTGCTATTTAGGTGTCGATTTTTTCATGGCGAGCGATAGCGAGCCTTTAATTTTAGGAGGAATCGGCCTTTGGCCGGGACATTTTTCTACCGAAAAATGTACAAATCTCTCTTGATTTGATCTAGGGGGTGTTTTTCTAAGCTTATGGAGGTCTAGGGAGAAAACTAAACAAATATTTGAATACATGAATTAATAGATCAAACAAACAGCCACTGTCCCCTTAAGAAAGAAAGCATTGTATAATAACGTTAATATAAATTGTAATACTTAAACTATAGATTTCATTAAGTACAGTATGACATAAAAAAGAAGCACATTCTGTATGTTCAGCAATACTGTAAGGAGGCAGATATTGTTATTAATATAATGTACGGTAATATTTATCGAATATCGCTTATAAATGTATGCATCTTCATAATTGTTGCAAAAAGCGTTACGCTTGTTAAGTATTTACGAACAATTTAGTTTGTCTAACATTGAGTATTTCAGATTGCTCATACTTACCATATATATGTAGTACAATAATTATACTGTACTTCTCAGCTTGTTCTTCCTCTGTCCAATTACTCTTCTTTCCCATTTTACTCCAGCCATCTTGTCTAGATTAATTTGCGCTAAATACTCATTATATTAGTCCTTAGTTCCTCATAAAATTTGGCTTTAATTATCTCCTCCACGTTTAATTATCTCCTCCACGTTTAATTATCTCCTCCACGTTTAATTATCTCCACGTTTAATTATCTCCTCCACGTTTAATTATCTCCTCCACGTTTAATTATCTCCTCCACGTTTAATTATCTCCTCCACGTTTAATTATCTCCTCCACGTTTAATTATCTCCTCCACGTTTAATTATCTCCTCCACGTTTAATTATCTCCTCCACGTTTTCCTCAATGTTTACGTATATTTGTTTACTTATATACATTTTCCCCTCTCCTCTTCTTCTCATATTTTGTCTTTAAGGGGAGATGGGCCGGTTTTCTGGACCCTTTTCTCCCTCATGTTTGGCCCCATTAGTTTTCAGATGTTAAGATGCTTGCCCCATTAGTTGGTCGATTTTAAGACCTTTCGCTCCATTTCTTGGTCAATATTTAGACTTTTCATGCTATTTAGGTGTCGATTTTTCCCCTGGCGAACGATAGTGAGCCTGTAATGTTGGAAGAATCGGCCTTCGGCCGGGAAAATGTTCTACCGAAAAATGTACAAATTAATCTAGAAAGTGGATCTAATGGATGTTTTTGTTTTAATTTGATGGAGGTCTAGGGAGGAAACTAAAAATATAATGAACACATGCAAAAATATAATGAACACATGCAAATATATAATGAACACATGCAAAAATATAATGAACACATGCAAAAATATAATGAACACATGCAAAAATATAATGAACACATGCAAAAATATAATGAACACATGCAAAAATATAATGAACACACGCAAAAATATAATGAACACACGCAAAAATATAATGAACACACGCAAAAATATAATGAACACATGCAAAACTATAATGAACACACGCAAACATATAATGAACACACGCAAAAATATAATGAACACATGCAAAAATATAATGAACACACGCAAAAATATAATGAACACACGCAAAAATATAATGAACACACGCAAAAATATAATGAACACACGCAAAAATATAATGCACACGCAAAAATATAATGCACACGCAAAAATATAATGAACACACGCAAAAATATAATGCACACGCAAAAATATAATGCACACACGCAAAAATATAATGAACACACGCAAAAATATAATGAACACACGCAAAAATATAATGAACACACGCAAAAATATAATGAACACACGCAAAAATATAATGAACACATGCAAAAATATAAAGAACACACGCAAAAATATAATGAACACATGCAAAAATATAAAGAACACACGCAAAAATATAATGAACACATGCAAAAATATAATGAACACATGCAAAAATCCCCCCAAAAGTGAACCATCCCCTTAATTGTCTCTTCTATGTTTTCCTTAGTGATTCCAATTGTTTTTTTTAGTTTTACATTGTCCCTCCCCCTTTCTTCCACTTCATATTTTGCGGTATTCCTTTCCTTCCTGCCCATCACGTAGACTTTCCAAGATCTAAGGTACCGGAACTTGTCAGCTAATGAAGGGGAGGCTGACCGGTTGTTTGGTTTATTAATTCATTGATTCATATATTTTTTGTAGTTTCCTCCCTAGACCTCCATAAACTTAGAAAAACACCCCCTAGAGATAAATGTGTACATTTTTCGGTAGAAAAATTTCCCGGCCGAAAGCCGGTTCCTCTTAATATTGCAGGCTCGCTATCGCTCGCCAGGAAATAATCGACACCTAAATGGCACGAAAGGCCTTAAAATTGACAAGGAAATGGGGAAAATGTGTTAAAATCGCCAAACTAATGGGCCGAACGTCTTATAATCTCAAAACTAGTGGGGCTAAACAGTAGGGAGAAGGGGGTCCAGAAAAACGGTCTGCCTCCCCTTAAATATGGGTATGTTTCTTTGAGTACAGCTCCTGCAATTACGTTTATCAGTCGTCAAATACAGGTTCGTTTCTTAAGCCGGTATCACACGAGCGCTTTTTCCCTCAACATTTATCCTCATCACTGGTCTGGCAGCTTATGAGGTCAACATTTAAAATATTGATATCACCTAAATGCATCTATCATGAGTCTAGTTTCCGATACCAGTGCAAAATAGTCCAGAAATGTTGCCAGAAAAATGTCGACCATCGAATGTTGACTATAAATGCTCTCGTGTGATCCAACTATGCCGGTGCGGAGAATCGCCGTCGATAAATAATTTGTTAACTCCTTCAGAAAGATAGCGCTATTTTTATATTATTCTGGTCAAACCAAGGCGATTTTGTTCAGTTTAGGAATTACCTCTAGAAATTAAAGAAAGAAAAACTATCAAAATTAGCTTAAGTTGTGCACTCTAAAACCCTGAAGTCCTTTTTAAAGTGCATAAAATTGTCTAATAACCTGGACTATAATCTTGAGGCTTCATCATAATGAAATGATTAACTATATCTCATCCGATTTAGGTAGAGTAATAACATATTGCCATTTGTTCCGGGACTTCGTAAAAGTGTTTCTATTCTTTTCCCAGGGCAATCACGGCATCTAACCCAGACTAACCCAATCTAAAAAGAAGTAATATATTCTCGTTCGAGATCTCGGTAGTGCAGGGATTTAATTGACGGTAAGTGAAAAAACACCGACTCTAGTTGCCCGAGGTCTGCAGCGGCTTTTTAACTCTCTGAGGATCAACGACGCACTTCTTTTCTGTTTCTGGCTATCATTAGACGATTTTATTCACATTAGGAGGGGTATATGGAAGTCAGAGGGTTAATTGCGGTACTCTTTATCGTTTTACATTCCCACAGATCCTTCTTAAGTTGTATCAAATCGTCTAATGATAGCCAGAATGAAATGCTAAAACACGTCATATCCTCAAGGTGATAAATATGTCACAAGTTTACTGTAGGTGCGGTGAGAAGCGTTGTAAATCGGTGGACCAACAGCTTCTTCATAGTCCACGACGTCATAACCTGATTCTCAATTTCACAAGTCACATTTCCTCAGGTCGTTGGTTTTCCTACATACTGTATGTATTGTAATCGTAATACCGGAGCTTGGGTATTTTCAACCTTTGGGCCTCGCTAGGTTTGATTGTAACTTGATATTCTAACTAACCGATCTCGGGGTGTATTCTTATTACGCTTAACCCTTTCAGTAGTTGAGGACGCATTTCTTCCCAGTGTTCATATTATTATTTTATTAGTATTACGATGTTATGCAGCTTCGGAAGGATCTCTAGGAATCAAAATGGTAAATACAATCTCAATTAACTCTCTGGCTTCCCTAAGTTCCTCCTTAACTGAAGAAAGTCGTCTAAAAATAGCCAAAATAAACGTTTAAATTGCGCCATAATCCTCAAGGCCTTAAGGGAAGATGGGTCGTAATTTCTGGTCACCCTTCTCCCTCATGCTTAGCCACATTAGTTTGGCGATTTTAAGACCTTTCACCCCTTTTCTCTGTCAATATTAAGATTTTTCGTGTCATTTAGGTGTCAATTTTTTTCTGGCGAGCGATAGCGAGCCTGTAATTTAGGAGGAACCGGCCTTTTGCCGGGATATTTTTCTACCGAAAAATGTACAAATATATCTTGAAAGGGGATCCTGTTTTTTTTTTTTTTTTTTAAGTTTGATGGAGGTCTAGGGAGGAAACTAGAAAACAAATAAATATATAAAAACATCGACCAACCAGTGAACAATCCCCCCTTAATTTATAAATAATAACCCCGGAGCCGGTACTCCAATATTAACTACATCTTACCTCCGTCTGATGGTCGGATTCTAAATGCAGACATCGCTATTGTTCCGTCTTTGATACTAAATACATGTTATAATTGAGTGATATATAACTTATTGTAGACTATAAACCATTCATTATAGGTTGGCCAAACATCTTAAACACTCACCTCTATAACTCATAAATGCATAAATTAATCAAGCTATCTATTCTACCATTTTGGGAAGAGTCAGCCAGAGACTAAGTGGTAAAATGTATAGTCCATTTTCTCTAGCCCTTTTTGAGTTATATAGGTTAGGGTTCAGGATATCCGGTGTACCTATAAGGCATGGATTGTAGTCTATATTAAGTTAGTATACTCATTATATCTCGTATTTAAGGGGATATGGGCGAATACATTTCATCATTTATGTATTATTATTTTATTAATGTCATCCCTAGACCACCATCAAGCTTTAAAAAACATCCATTAGATCCCACTTTCATATACATTTGTAAATGTTTCGGTAGAAAAAAGGACCGGCCGAAGGCCGTTTCTTCCAGAATTACAGGCTCACTGTCGTTTGCCAGGGGAAAAATCAACGCCTAAACAGCACGAAAGGTCATAATATTGACAAAGAAATGGGGCGAAAGGTTTTGAAATCGACAAACTAATGAGCTGAACGTAATAAACTTTGAAAACTAATGGGGCTAAACACGAGGAAGAAGAGGGACCAGAAAAAACAGCCCATTTCCCCTTGATATCACACGGACAAAAGATACAGTCAATATTTGATGTTCCGGCCTTGGATCGTGATTTATAAATTAAGACCTTGAGGATAATGGCGCGTTCTAAAAGTTTACTTTGGCTATTTTTAGACGATTTCATTCAGTTTAGGAAGAAGTTAAGGAAGCTAGAGAGTTAATTGAGACTTGTTTTACCATTTTGATTCCTAGAGACACTTCCGAAGCTGCATAAAATCGGAAGAAGAACATTGTGAATAAATGCGTCCTCAACTACTGAAAGGGTTAAGCGTAATAAGCATACACCCCGAGATCGGTTAAGGGGAGATGGGTCGCTTTTCTGGTCCCCCCCCCCCCCTCTAAATCATGTTTAGCCCCATTAGTTTTCAGATATTAAGACGTTCGGCCCATTTGTTTGGCGATGTTAAGACCTTTCGCCCCATTATTTGTTCATATTAAGATGTTGCGTGTCATTTAGGTGTCGATTTTTTCCTGGCGTAGGAAATAGGTAGCCTGTAATTTAAAACGGAAAATTTTTCTATCGAAAAATGTACAATTATATCTTGAAGGAGGCTCTTGGGCAGTTGTTTTGGTAAGCTTGATGGAGGTCTAGGAAGGAAACTAAACAAAAAAATAGTAAAAATATACATAAATGAGCAAATAAATGCGCCCATCCCCCTCAACATATATAACAACAATCAAACCTAGCGAGGTCCAAAGCTTGATAAAACCCAAGCTCCAGCAGTATTACGAGTACATACTTATGTAGGGAAAAACAAAGGAATGGAGAAAATGTACCTTGTAAAATTGAGAATTACGGTGACGGAATGCGAGACCGTAAATGTTCAACACGTAAATATATATGTGAGAGTGATACCTGAAAAGGGATTTATGAATACCTGTATTTTTGTTGTAGGTTTAAATTCTTCACAGAGAGAGTAAATAAGAATGAAAGTGTAATCGTGAACAATAATGAAAACAGCAATACTAATTTGCATCCGTGATAATTAATGTGTGAATGAATGGGAAAATGAATAGGGATGAATGAGAAAAGGATAGAAAATTATAATGATAAGCATAATGAGAAAGAATAAAATGAGATAAAGAAGGGTTGAGAATGAACGAGAGGGAATGAAAAGGAAAGAAGGAATTATTTAATATTCAAGGAACATTTTATGGTACCGTACAGAACGAGCAAAGGGAATTAAAATGAGGGAGAGTGAATGCAAATAAAATATATAAGTGATGAAAATAATGGAGAATGGGTGAAAATGAAGGAGAATGAATGAATATACAAGAACACAAATATAGAAGGGATATAATAGTGATAGTGTGGCCGATATAATTAACACTAAAGGCTGTGAAATGAATGGATGCAAGCAATAATAAAAGAATGAATGATAAAATTATATAATATTATAAACTAGGGCGGGTTGAGCGGGGTAGTAGCGGTGTAGGTTTGCGGGGAAGAGAAAGAGAGAGAGAGTCCTGCGGTGGTGAGATTTCAACTGGCGACCTAAGAAGCAACCGGTGGGCGCTGCTGGTTGGATATCTGACTGGCTACCTTCACTACATATTATAGGGTTAGCTGTATGACAGGTTAGTTGTATAATTGGTTGGATATCTGACTGGCTACCTACACTACATATCGGGTTAGCTGCATAATCAGGCTAGTTATATAATTGGTTGGATATATGACTGGATACCTACACTACATATCGGGTTAGCTGTATACCAAGTTAGTTACATCATTGGTTGAATATCTGACTGGATACCTACCCGACACATTGGGTTAGCTATATAACTGACTGGTTAGCAACATATCAGATTAGCTATATAATTGGTTGGATATCTGACTGGCTACCTACACTACATATCTGGTTAGCTATATAACTTACTGGTTAGCAACATATTTGGTTAGCTATATAATTGGTTGAATTTCTAGCTGGCTTTAGGACATATCTGGTTAGTTATGAAGCTGACTGGCTACCTATTTGGCTAGTGATCTGATAGGTCACCTACCTAACTGGCTATCTATCTAACTGGCTGGTTATGTAACTGATAAGTTACATTGCTTAGTAATCTGGCTTGCTAAACTACCCATTCTGCTACTTATCCAACTGACAAGCGATCTGACTGACTGCCTATCTAAATGGCTAATTGTTTAACTAATTAGTTGTCTAGCTAGATATATATTTGTATGTCTGGTCATACAAGTGGATAACTATAAGAGAGGTTGAACAGATAATTGATATATTGTTAGTGGATGACCAACTGTGATAACATGGTTATGCTCCCAACTGCCTCTTTGATTGACAGTTCCGTTACCGGTTTAATTATGCCACTAATTATAGTGATAGATGGGCGCCGATTTAACTGGCTATGCGACAAACTGTAATGGGCGTACTGTTTGGCTAAGCATTACAACTTACCATAAGTTACTATTGTTTTCTAGATGACGGTAAATTGCCATGTCCTGTTTTGATTATGCCGCTATTACGAAAATTATATAGCAATATATTTTGTTAGTTTTGAAAAATTGGCATTAATATTAAACTGAGACCTGATAGTTTTGTTTTCCAATGATTATTGACAAATCTGTTGCTAACGGAGTAGTTTACAGTCAGATTAAATATAACCTACTAGTTAGAATATATATTATTTACCATCTATTTGTTTAACTTACTGGTTGATATGATGACCTACTATTTGGTTAGGTGACCGTGTAGATAACGAACAATTTGACGAACGACCTGTGCAGCTAACTATTACTGAATGATTGACCAGGACATTAATTGGCCGACTCTTAGATATTGGACATTTCACAATCTTCCTTGTTATATAGGCTAATTGCTAAGCTGACAAACTTTCTTATAAACTGGCCAGCTAGTTTCATGACCGACTGTCGAACCACCCATCGTTTTCACTTTTCCCCATTTGTCTTTAAAATGTTCCCTTCTTTATAATTGTGTCCTACCTTGCTCCCTATATCTCTTACTTCATAGTTTATGTCAGTCATCCAATGTTAGTGACAAACTTCATACTCTTTCATCATATATCAGGGATTTATTATGCTTTATATGTTATTATTTTTGTTTATCGTCTCTCCGCCTCCAGAGGAAATTACATGCTTAGGAAGGATCACACATCGTGAAAGGTTAATGATAATTGCTTTTGTAAAGGTCTTTCATTATAAGAAAGATAATTTTTGCGTTATATATTATCGTCAATTGTAGCAAAGAGATATACGTTGATAGTGTGTAGACTCCTTGTAAATAATTGCCAGATTGAAACTATAGGAATAATTTTAACACATGGGGGTATTCGTACTATTGACACAGTGCTAATTGTCAATTACAGAAAATAATATAATAGTTTGGTGAAAAGCAATTTGAACTATTTGTCGACAGGACCGTTTTAGAGCCACAGGACCCTTTTAGAACCACAAGCACACACAGCAAAATCGTATAGCGGTAGGGACTGACCTGGAGGGAAGGCGTCGATGGTATTGTATGCTGAGGCTACCGCACACACTACCGTAGCCGCAGCGGTCAGCCACACAACCATCCCTACCTCAGCTAACGACGACACACCCGTCATGATCACTCTTCATAATAGTACCGCAACACAAGCTTCCACTGCACAACACCGCAACCCATCCCTCTCTTACTCTTTCTACCGTAATGTCCAGGGATGAGCTAAACTTTAACTCCTGTCGCTATAATATATTAGTTATTTATACACAACGGTGCACTATTATCTCTTTACTATGCAGTTTTCTCACCCATGCTTAGGTTTGCTCAAGTTTTGCCATATCTGTTAACCGGTTTTCCATTCGATGTTTAGGAACTGTATCAAAAGTGAATATATGCAATGCACAGTTTTCGGCCACAGATTGCAATTTACTGGAAAGTTTAACAAGCTCTGGATATTTAGTTAAACTCCACCAAAGTTGTGAAGGAGTGTGGGAAGTCACGTGTGTGTGGGAGTGCGCAACCCGAGCGTCACTTGACCCCTGTGGCTGAGACGCACGGTGGCGGGAGACTGAAGCGCGGCAGAGTCCAAGCTTGGGGAAAAGGTTCGTTGGCATTTCTGGGTTTGCGCGCCGACACGCCCCTCCCTCCTCCGTACACGTCTCCACGTTTCTCCCCGCCCCTCCTGTTCCTCCTCCTTCTACGTGGTCTCCTTCTTGTGTTTTATCGTCCGTCTCCACGCTTCTCTGTTCACTCGAGCCCCTCCCTGTCCTCCATATCCGTCTCTCTCAACTCTACGTCGTTCACGCCTTCCCTGTTATTCCCCATGCGTTATCTGTAATTTCCCTATCTCGGTTTCCACGTGTCTCCGTTCCACTTGTCCTCCACGTTGATCACCGGTTGATTTCCACGCTTTTTCTCTTCAAACACAGCAACCTACCAACCTATCAACCTATTGCAACATATCAACCTATTCCAACATATCAACCTATTCCAACATACCAACCTATTCCAACATATCAACCTTTTCCAACAAATCCAACCTATTCCAACATATCAACGTATTCCAACATACCAACCTATTCCAACATACCAACCTATTCTAACATACCAACCTATTCCAACATACCAACCTATTCTTACATACCAACATATTCCAACATACCAACCTCTTCCAACATATCAACATATTTTAATATACTGTACTGTATAAATACCTCATCCATTATACCAACCTTTTCCAGCTTATTCCAAAATGCCAATCTAAATCAATATGCCAACATATTCAACCTAATTTGATTATACTATCCTCCTCGTATGTGAAATTGTCCTAAATTAACTTATTTATTATCAATTTAATTCAACTTAATGCAATAAAATCTCAACTCATTTAAGTGTTCTCAGACTCTCACAATCTATCTCATTATCTCAACCACTGCCACCCTCATCCCATATTTCCTAAGTCTACGTCAACATACTCAACCTCTTTCAACCTATATCACCTTTTCGTTTTAGCATAAACCTACCCCCATATATCCTAACCAATCCCGAACGAGATGAACCTAATTCAACCTACTGTACTATTATCTCGACTCAATCGAACGTTCTCAATTGCTCTCAACCGTTCCTATCATCACAACCTCTTCCTCTTTTATTCCATATTCTCCGAATCCATATCAATCTTGCTCCATCTACTGCAATCTTTATTTCAAGCTGTATATAAGCTTATCAACATATCTTTCAACCTATCCCACCATCATAACCTAAAAATACAGTCTCAACATCTCTCATCCTATTCCAACATCTCGGCCTAATTCAACTTATTCTAAATTATCCGAACCTATTCCAGTTCATATTAACCTATTTCAACCTATTGCAACTTTTTCTCAGCCAACACATAATGTATCAATATCTATTATAATCTGTCCTTACATCACAACTTGTCAAAACCAATTCCAACATTGTTTCATCAATGCCTCTCAAACTTATCTTAACTTAGCCTAGCATCAGTATTTAACTTTACCCTTTCTTCCATACCCCAACCTATCCCTGCCTATATTAACTGAACTCCATGTTGTGTAGTATTAATTCAACCTACACAACCCCACGCATCCTATCCCAGATCTCAACCTAACTCTACCTATCTTAATATCTCAATCTGTCCAAGCATCTCAACCTAACACAATCCATCTAATATTCCAATCTAACTCAATCCATTCAAGTATTTCAACCAACTCAACCTAACCTAGTATCTCAACCAATGCAACCTATTCCCATCACATACCACAACATCTCAACCAATCCTATCATACCTCAACCTAGCCCAGCCTATGTCAACCGAACTGAATTTGTTTGCAGCATTATCTTAACCTACACCAGATATCTCAATCCCAGTCTACTAATTCCAGAGCTCAACCTTACTCAATTTCTCCCAGGATATCAACCTAACTCAACCTATCCCAGGATTTCAACCTAGCTCAATTATTTATCCAAGCATCTCAACCTAACACGACCTATCTTAGCATCCCATCCTAACTCAACATATCCCAACATCACAACCTAACTCAACCAATCCCTGCATATCAACCTAATTCAAGCGATCCTAACATCACAACCTATCTCGATCTATCCTAACATCACAACCTAACTCAACCTATCCCAGCATATTAACCTAACACAGCCTATCCAGCATCTCAACCGAACTCAACCTATCCCAGAATATCAACCTATATTACCCTATCCCAGCATATCAACCTAACTCACCCTAACCCAGCATATCAACCTAACTTACCCTAACCCAGCATCTCAACCTAACTTACCCTGTGACGCTTCTGCATAGTAGCCACGTGCGGGCATGGCGCGCGTCGGCTGCCCAGCCGTTTAGAAACCGGCTGGCGGCAGCCGGCCGGCAGGCTTTTCCTTAATATATATCCTACGACAACGTAACTAATGTCTGGGATATTCTTATGTTGTTTCACAGCTTGTAGCTGCCCTTATTCTTAACCAACGCATCTTAGTATATTTTATTCTCGATAGTTGATTGTTTCATTATAATATATAAGATGTAAGTCTAGTGAGGGCGGGAGGAGACGAGCGGGAGAGAGAGACCGGCTTGGGACGTTGCTTCGCTTGCCAGCTTGGGACGAGCCTGAAGCATTGCCAGATGCATTTGATTGCAACGTTAGGCTTAGTTTCGACTCACGCACGGGGTAGAGGATTTTGACCCGGCAACTGTGTTGAGTGTTGCCAAGCATGGGATGTATTCTGCATGCCTAGGGCGGGGTCCAGACAGATTCAAGACTCAGAGCTCACCTCACTGTCGTACCCTTCGGACCTCCTTGATATCTATCCCTCTCAACCCCACTTGGAAACTTTCTCTCTTACTTTGTATACCTTCCTTCCACTACTTCACCAATCTATTTAATTATCCCATCCCCTTGATAGACCTTATATCTATTATTGTATTAACGACGAGCTCTCAGATAACTAGATAGGATTTTGGGCCTTATGCAGAGACGTAATTGTTAATGAGACCTAGGAAGCTTTTTTGTTGTCTCATATTTGGTGGTTTCATGCTTGCTAGTGTGTTCTTGTGTCAGGTTAGCAGGGGCTAGACCGGAGGGGAGGCTTTTTGCGATCCTTTAAGTAAAGTCTGCTGGTGCGAGTCCTGTGGACCCGCACGACTTTACTAGGATACCCGTGGCAGTCTGGGGGCATTTTCTTGTCTGTGTCCCTGTGTGTCTAGTGTTGTGTTGTGTGAGGGCCCTTGCCTAGTCCACTCAGCACTGCGCTAGCACGTCTTGCTTTTGTTTTAGGGTCGCCAGGAGAGAGTCAGATACTTGCGATCTGAGTCTCTCAAGAGAGCACCCTTTCAATTAGAGTAATTTGGCGCACAGACTTGGGAACGTCCCTAGGCTAGAGCAGGTGGCTCAGCCCGGGTATCCGAAGCCTATATCCTTCCGGCTAGACCTCTGCTACCTGGCAGATTAACAGCTAGGGGTTTATCATCTCTGTATGCTTGTTATTGTGCCACAGTTTACCGTTTTTGTGAGCATTGTGAGTCAGGGTGGGGCTTAGAGACTCTGTCCGAGCAGGCTTGCCTGACTAAGAGTGTGAAGCACACCTGTATGTGGTTATGTTGCGAGTTGATACCTTTATTTAATTATACCTATGCCATTATACACTGTATGGCCTATCACTAGTATTTATTCCTGCTTATGAGTTAAGAGTTCTCTAAATCCGTAACGTACTTTCTTTGCTAAGCATCAGATCCTACAGTAGCCACATGCAGTTTAGAAATCCGCATCTTGTCTACCTGTACGATGTTTTGAGGACTGTTTGCTTTCACCTTCTTTCACGCAGGGGTGATTAGTTGTATTAATTAGCGTAACGTTAAATGTACTTTCTTCTAGTTTGTTATTAAGTTGTTTCTGCAATTTAATTCCGTTATCTATCTTTTCCTTGAAGCTTTAAGTCAACTTAATTGTGTGATCTTTTATATAGCCTGCTTGACTATCAGCAGTCTATAGTGCGTGCACCCTGTAACCGAGTCATAGGATACCTTGTTGTCCAGGCAGGACTCTTGACGGTTTAGGGTGGTTTGTTGCCTGGGTTTATAGATAAGGGTTGGATCTAGCGTTTTCCGTTGTTGCTTGTTGCCGCATACCTAGTCCAATAGAAAGAGCCCAGTGTTTATATATCCCAGGACGTAACAACCCTAACCCAGCATCTCAACCTAACTCATTGTATTCCCAAATACCCAAACGTTTGCCATCATATCCCACAGCATCCCAACCTATCCTATCATAACGCAGCCCATTCCAACTAAACGTAACCTAATACAGCATGATCTCAACCTAAACTTGATTAATAAGCCTTACTCGATATATTATATACTTCAACCTAGCTCAGATTATTCTAACTTATTCAAAACTCTACCAATTGCATCATCATACAAACGCTACACTTTCTCAACCTCTCTCAACCTATTCTATCATCTTAACCTAACTCAACCAATTCTTATTCAATGCTTTCCATCACATAGTCCGTCGTATCCCATCACATCCCAACATATCCCATCACATCCTAAAATATATTCCATGACATCCCAACATATCCGATCACATCCCGACATAGCTCATCATATCCCATCACTTTCCATCATATCCGATCACATCCTGTCATATCTTATTGCATACCACCATATCCCAAAGTATCCAATCACATCTCATCACATCCCAACATATCCTATCATATCCAATTACATCCCAACATATCCCATCACATTCCATTACATCCCAACATATCCAATCACATCCCAACATCTCCCATTATATCCCATCATATCCATTCACATCCCAACATATACCATCATATGTCAACATATGTCATCACATCCCAACATATCCAATCACATTCCAACTTATCCCATCACGTCCCAACATATCCCAAGTGCCTATATCCCAACAAATCCAATCACATCCCAACATATCCAATCACATCCCAACATATGCAATCACATCCCAACACATTTCATAACATCCCAACATATCCAATCACATCCCAACATATCCAATTACATCCCAACATATCCCATCATATTTCAACATATTTCATAACATCCCAAGTCCCAACATATCCCATCACATCTCAACATATCCCAATATATTCAATTCACATCCCAACATATCCCATCACATCCCATCACACCCCATCATATCCCAAAATATCCCATTATATCCCAACATATCCCATCACATCCCAATATATCCCATCACATCCCAACATATCCCATCACATCACATTATATCCCATCTAATCCCAACTTATCCCATTACATCCCAACATATCTCATCGCATCCCAAGATATCCCATCACACCCCATCATATCTCATGACATATCAACATATCCAATCACATCCCAACGTATCCCATCACATCACATTATATCCCAATATATCCAATCACATTCCAACATATCCCATCACATCCCAACATATCCCATCACATCCCAACACATCACATTATATTCCAATATATCAAATCACATCCCAACATATCCAATTACATCCAAACATATCCCATCTTATCCCATCACATCCCAACATACCCCATCATATCCCATCACATTCCCACATATCCCATTACATTCCCACATATCCCATTACATTCCCACATATCCCATTACATTCCAACATATCCCATCATATCCCATGACATCTCAACATATCAAATCACATCCCAACACATCCCAACATATTTATAATGCCGAATCTGGAGGTGCCGGTGCAGAAGATAGCTATTATCCAGGAGTCTACCCCACCACCTACAGGCTCTATGGAGACAAAGATAACAGGTCCGTCTTCATTACCCTTGGCTCCTCCCCCGACTGAAACCGACTGAAACCGGAAACACGAGCAATGGGGCAAGCCACGTTTCCTAAGGACCTGGGAAAACTCCTAGCCGGGCTACTTGTGTTGCTGCCTTTCATTTCACCGTTCCATAAGACTCCTGGACGAGACCGGTCTAAATGCCAGTCATTCAGGGAGAAGCAGCGGGACCTACTTGCCTGGAAAAAATGAAACAGCAGACAGAGAAAGATCATTTATTACCTGATCGGCAGCGAGAAGGAAGACAGCTCCCTCTCTGGCTATTCTGGCATGTTAAGGTCCGAGATTCTCGACCACCGATGTGAGTAACTCCGTCCCTCTGGTCTTGAGGTACCCTAACTACTGTTTTGAGTACCAGTAGCTCATTCGGGTTAAACCTGGCTATTTCGGTACGGATGTGAGCAGCTCCATCTAACCTGTGGTTTCAGTTACCTAACCTTTGTCATGAGTACTTCATTCAGGTAGGTTTGAGATTTTCGGCCAATGGCGTGAGAATTCCGCTCCTCTGGTTACGAGGTACCCCAACCCCCGTCTTGAGTGGCTCATTCAGGTTAAGCTTGTGTAACTCAGCAACGGCTTGAGCAGTTCTGCCAACTTCTAGTCGGTGTAAATAGACTCCTCACTATTAAGGAACACCCCGTTATTAACATTAATCCTCCATTACAAACCCAAATGCACTAGAATAAACTAATGCCAGTCATTGAAGCTGCCCAAAGAAGGAGCAACCGAGATAACCAGCGACCAAGATGATACGATCTCCCTACACACGACGCCAGCTGGACCACATCAGGCTCCCTTGATAAGCTCTGAGAAGAAGATGAATTAAGAACACAACACATTTATCCTTAAGCCTTCTCATCCTCGACTTAACTTCGTTACACCTGAGTCCCTTGGTAGGCCCTGAGAGGTAGATGAATTCAGAACACAATACACCTATCCTTAACCCTTGCCATCCTCGACTTAACTTCGTTAAACCTGAACGAGTCCGTTCTTGTAGTAAGAGCTTAAGTTAATGACTTTAATGTTTGCCTCCTACAACACCAACTCGACACATACTGTATATTACTTAGTGCACTAGCTACCACGCCCCCATTGAGACTTTAAACTAAATACATCAATTTACCCTCTTGGGAAAATTATATTCTTATTAATTATCCACGTCATTCCTTGTTGCTTTGCTTCTGATTGTTTATTATTGAGTTGTATTAGTCTGATGTTTTAATTCAATTAAGGTACCCTCGAGTGCTTTTTACTGCCACCACTGATTAAATATGTTATTTGTCTTCACTATTCTACGTATAGATAAAAACCTTAAATACCATAGCCTGTGAATATATTCATTGCCTGACCTTCCAGTCAATTAAAGGACCTTCTACTCAGTTCAGTAAATATACGCTCGCCCCTTACAACGACATTCAGGGGTGGCATCTTACTTATCATATCTCAACATATTTGATAGAATTTCAAGAAGTTCCATCGAAACATACCCTGATCATAATTATTCCATCAAACCTCAACATATCCTAACCTATGCCTATCTATCTATCTATCTATCTATACGCTCAGGCCCTCCCCATTTTGGGGGTAGCCGACTCAAGACAGAGCAAGAACATGGAAAACACAAAAACAACATAAAACAACAAATAAACACAGATAAAAAGCACAAACTCACGCACATCCAGGTCACCCAGGAGAAGACCCAGACACAAGGGTCACCAAGGTCGCTCCAGCACTCCCCCGGCCCCCGACCACCCGGAGAGGTTCCGATCTCGGCAGGCAGACATGCAGCGGAGCCAAAGCCACAAGCCCTCCCACCACACTTCCAGGCGCACCCTTCATATTAATCGTCTCCCCGGGCCAGGCGCCTGATGGACTATTATCTAGTCCAACTTGCGCCCGACCCCTTACCCCAAATGACCACGTGTTCACTCAACTATTCACAAGCATTCTCCATTCACTCCTGTCCACCACCACTTCCCCTGCCTGATCTATAGTCATTCCTCTATCATCCAAAGCTTTTCTTACACAGTCTCTCCATCTCAATGGGGGTCTTCCTGCCCTTCTATCTCCCCTTGTACCTGACTCACATATTCTCTTTGTAAGCCTTTCATCTCCCATTCGTTCAACATGACCATACCAGCTCAGCACCCTTCTGTCCACTCTGGCTGACAAATGTTCCTGCTGCCCCACTCTCCTACGTATCTCTTCATTCCTCAATCTGTTTCTACGAGTAACTCCACACATACTCCTCAAACAGCTCATCTCCATTACATCCAGCCCTCTTTTCTCCTTTTTCTTCAGAGCCCATGTCTCAGCTCCATACATCACTGTTGGCACAATAATTCCTTGATACAGTGCACTTTTTACTTTCACTCCGAGATTTCTCGTCTTCCACATACTTCCCATTGCTCCGAAAACCTTCCTTCCTTCACACACTCTGTTTTACCTCCACTTCCATACCTCTACTCCTGCTTATCGTTCCTCCTAGATATTTAAAACACTCTACTTGTTCCAATATTTCCCCATCCAGCCTCACATCTAGATTCACCCTATGCTCTCCCCTATTACACACCATTACTTTACTTTTATTGACGTTCACCTTCAGTTTCCTCCTTCCACAAACCACACCAAACTCTTTGACTACCCACTGCAGTTTCTCATCAGAATCCGCCACCAAAGCTGTGTCATCAGCGAACAGCAACTGATTCAACTCCCAATCTCTACCATTCTTTCCTACCAATTCATATTAACCCTTCGAAGCTCTGACGCGTTTTATCAGTTTATTTTGGCTATCATTAGACGATTTTATGCAGCTTAGGAAGTATCTGTGGGTATTAAAAGGGTAAATACTATCTCAATTAACCCTTTGACTTCCATATACCGTTACTAATCTGAATAAAATCGTCTAATAGTAGCCAGAAACAAGACAGAAACGCGTATTGGAGCTTGAAAGGGTTAACGAATTTCAACGTTCTGCATCATTATCTCCACCTACACAAGATTTCACAACCCCACTCAACCTATCCCAAATTCCAAACCTTATTTAACCGAGATCAATAATTTTCAATCTACCCCAACTCAACAAAAGTTGTAACCAATGCACTAATGCACTCTCTCTCTCTCTCTCTCTCTCTCCATTGTTGCATTCAAGGTGCCTTTAAGAGAGATTGTTCTCAAAAGGCGCAGCCATGACATTATTTTATTGTAAAATTAACGTATATTGTATGTTTGATTGGCAAAATAAAAACATTCAGTTTCAGTTTCAGTTTCAGTTTCTCCTACAGTAAATGTGGGTGTGCTGACTGTCCCCACCCCTGGCCCCTACATTATTCCACCTACACCACCTCCTGCCCCTGGGGAGATCATTGGGTCTATGTAACAGGGGGGCAGGGGAGGAGTGGGTGGAGGTGAGGTTGGGGGAAGTAGTGGGTTGGTCAAGGAATGGGGTGGGGAGACTTGTGATTATTGAGTGGGGTGAGAGTGGTGAGTGGTAAAGGGGGGAGGGGGGAGAGAGTGGTTGGTGGGTGGGGGTAGGAAGGAGGAGTTACTCTACCAGGACGACTAAGAATAACGCAGCATAAATTGGCACTGTCAGGGGGAGCTAAACAGACACTACCAGGGAGACTCACACTGCCATGGATGGTCACACTAGAGTCACACTACCAAATAAGCCTACCAGGGAGAGTCACACTACCATGGAATGTTACACTACAGTCACACTACCAAGGAGAGTAAGGCCCGCAGTACCAGATAATCGTGCGATCCCTTCGACGAAGGATTCGCACGTGAAGGTGGTACCACCAGTTGCTTCCTTGTGCGAATCTCTCGTGCGATGCCGTCGGACCTAGGGTTGGTAAGCCTGTCAAACTCGCCGCGGTGCATTTCTTACGGTTGGTATACCTGAAGAACGTTTAGTTTACAATTACTGCCTCGGGCAGCCTCACGGGGGTACAGACGGAATCGAATCGTAATAAAGTGATGGTCCCTGGTGTATTATTTACCCAGTTTATTGCATTAATCTTATTATTCTGTATTTAGGACATTCTCAATTGACGAAAATAAGGTAGCCTAGGCCCTAGTGATTCCCCAGAGGACCATTGAATTTCTCTAGCCTAATTTCCCTTCAACCACCAATCAATTTTTGAGTTTAGGAATAGCCATGGGGTTGTGGTATGGATTTTCGCTGAATAATTGGGTTGTGCTTGGCTCTCTGGAAAAGTGGCTTGGTTAGTAAATTGGCAGATGAAGTTTAACATTGACAAATGCAAGGTATTAAAGATAGGGAAGATGCATACAAATGTTAAATATAAACTAGCTAATTTAGAATTAGAAAATTCAGACTGTGAGAAAGATCTAGGTGTGTTTGTTAGCAATGATTTGAAGCCTAGAAGACAGTGTATAAGCGTTCGTAATAAGGCAAACAGGATTCTCGGGTTCATCTCTAGGAGTGTGAGTAACAGAACTGCTGATGTTATCTTAAAACTTTACTTGTCATTAGTGAGACCCCATATGGATTATGCTGTCCAATTTTGGTGTCCTTATTACAGAATGGACATAGATTCATTGGAGAGAGTACAGCGTAGAATGACAAAAATGATCCATAATATTAGAAATCTTCCGTATGAAGAAAGGTTGAAGAAATTAGGTTTACATTCGTTAGAGAGACGCAGAGTTAGAGGGGATATGATAGAGGTGTTCAAGTGGGTTAGTGGGATTAACAAAGGGGACATGACAAATGTACTAAAGCTCAGTGATAGCGAAAGAACTCGTACCAATGGTTTCAAATTAGATAAATTTCGATTCAGAAAAGATATAGGCAAATATTGGTTTGGTAACAGAGTTGTAGATGGGTGGAATGGACTACCAAGTGCTATAGTGGGGTCTAAAACGGTAGGGAGCTTTAAGATAAAATTGGATAAGCATATGGACGAGAAGGGTTGGGTGTGAAGGGGGATCAGCCGGGTTGGGCCAATCAGCACTCTGCATACCCCCATAATCCTGCGTTAATCTCTAACCGTTTTGGTAAGATGATCCTCAGGGTATTAGAGTGTTGAGCCTATAATTGGGCTTTGTAATTGAACTGGGGTTGTGTGGGACAGGGATCTGCCTTGCTTAGGCCAATCGGCTTTCTGCAGACTCCCATTTTCTTATGTTCTTATGTTCTTATGTTATAATATCAAGCAAGCTTTTCTGTTATATTCAAGCCTAGCCCTCCCTGTTCACCTGTTCCAAGTAGATCTAGGCCTATGGCCATAAATCGTGAAATCTAACCTAACCTAGCCTATCTCTAACTCAAAAAGGGCCAGAGCTAGGATAGTGGGCTGTAAATTGCCATAGGCTATCTATCTCCTGGCTGACCCTTCTCAAATGGGAAAGGTAAAGCTGAGTCCTCCATTTCATAGTAAGAAATGCTTAAATTGGACATAGGCTATGAGCAATTTTGATGAGAATTTAGCCTAGGCCTATATTGATACGTAGTTATCTTGATATATTAAAACTACTGAAAATAGGGTAGGCCTAGCCTAACCTTAAGAGGTTATCAGGGTTGGATTTTGGACGATGGGTTTGGCATTAGAGGCTAGTGGATTATTTAGTTTGTAATAACCATGGTAACCTAGGCCTAATAAAACTAATCTATTCTAGCTATCCAAGCGAGGTAACCTCCGACTCTCCGAGTTTTTCCAAAAATTTAGCAGGGAAAGTGTTTGGATCACACAATTGTTCTCATCGGCTTTAGACATCTAGGGATAGTCACCTATCCTAGCCTAATTATAGAAAAAGATTTCATGGCTAAATAGTATTTTTTAATCTCCATGGGACTTGCATATTTAATCAACATGTAGCCTACTCTTTAAACAATGCAAAATTGTTGGCAAATTAATATAGCCAAGGTTAGGTTAGCTAATGGGGAAAGCGATTTCCGAGTTAACATAACCTACAAATTTGGAATAGGCCTATGATAGGTTTCTTGAAGTAGTGTAGCCTAACGATACTCCTTACTTTTGAGTATAGGACTATCCCGTAAATTTCAGAAGCCAGCCGAAGCAAATCGGCTTCTAAAAGTTGGGGAAGGATGTACGGTAGTATTCAAACGTATCGCCTTCCTTGTTTACACTACTCGCACGCTCCTTTATATTTTGACTGCCGTGGGATACAATAATAGGTTGAAGGGGGGCTTTTCCCCCCTAAGCCACCCCATGAATTAATTGTCATCTTATATATTGCTAGCATGGGGTCTGTAAGGTTAGTTACATTAGGTAAGTTAGGCACAGTATAGTATTGTAGCAATCCGATTGTGGGATTGGGTTGAGTTAGTTTAGCTTTATGAGGCAGAGTTTCTCAACTGAATATTACCATAGCCTAATACTCACAGATGTTTTTTCTGGAAGAGGACTAGGCCTGTGGCTCCAGTTCAGTAGCCTGGGTAAGATTAGGAGTAGTGGGCGTACCACTACTAACATGCAGCATAACTCCTCTATAAAGCATTAACCTAACCAAACAACCTAACCTAACCTAACCTAGTATTCATGTAGTACTAGGTTAGCTTAGGTTAATGTTTTATAGATGATTTATGCTGTATGTCGGTAGTGGTACGCCCACTACTCCTAATCTTACCGTAGCCTGGTCACCAATTTGACCCTGGCTTCGCCTGTCTCAACTCTTATGTATTCCCTCAAAAACAAATACCTGTATGTATAAGTTCAGAATAGTGAATCCTATGCAGATCACTTAGTAGGTACCGAGTACTGTATACTTTATGGGGTTATTTACCACAGCTGCACCAATTTGCCCCAAGTTTTATACTGTACAGTTCTGCTACATGAAAAGTGCCAGGTTTTAATCCAGTACAATTCAGTGGCAGTGCAGCAATATCATAAAGTTTCGGGTTTCAAGTTAATAGTAATGTGATCACCCCCTTTGACTAGGCTAATATAGAAAACCATTTATTTTCAATACTTATTCTGCATCAAATTGACACCTGCCCTGTCTACAGTACCATACGGTACCAAAAACAGAAAGTCTAGTAGGCAGGTTTACTTTTATAAATGACTAAATATATGATGCTTGGACAATTATAGGTACCGCATAAAGGATGAACAATATATTTCACATATTTTATTGCAGTTCTTACATACCCGGCAGCAGGAACATTTGTCAGCCAGAGTGGACAGAAGGGTGCTGAGCTGGTATGGTCATGTTGAACGAATGGGAGATGAAAGGCTTACAAAGAGAATATGTGAGTCAGGTACAAGGGGAGATAGAAGGGCAGGAAGACCCCCATTGAGATAGAGAGACTGTGTAAGAAAGGCTTTGGATGATAGAGGAATGACTATAGATCAGGCAGGGAAAGTGGTGGTGGACAGGAGTGAATGGAGAATGCTTGTGAATAGTTGAGTGAACACGTGGTCATTTGGAGTAAGGGGTCGGGCGTAAGTTCGACTAGATAATAGTCCATCAGGCGCCTGGCCCGGGGGGACGATTAATATGAAGGGTGTGCCTGGAAGTGTGGTGGGAGGGCTTGTGGCTTTGACTCCGCTGTATGTCTGCCTGCCGAGATCGGAACCTCTCCGGGTGGTCAGGGGCCGGGGGAGTGCTGGAGCGGCCTTGGTAACCCTGGTCTCTGGGTCTTCTCCTGGGTGACCTGGATGTGTGTGAGTTTGTGTTTTTTATCTGTGTTTATTTTTTGTTTTATGTTGTTTTTGTGTTTTCCCTGTTCTTGCTCTGTCTTGAGTCGGCTACCCCCAAAATGGGGATTGGGCCTGAGCATATAGATAGATAGATAGATAGACATACCCGGTACATAGGTACCCGTTATATAATATTGTATCATCTAATCACACCTCCTGTTGTATGCTTCCATATGGATAGGTCCTTAAGACCGCTTCATCAGATTTTATTCGCCCAATTAGCCTACTACCCAGGTAAGAAAATTCACGACATTACATTATACTTGCTTGTATTTTTGGCTTGGAATCCTCATTTGGTGACCATTATTATCTATCTATTTGAGGCATAGGCCTATTTCCTGAAATAAGTCATGCAATTGACGAGGATGGGTGTGAATGGGATATGCCGTGTGTGGGCCAGTCAGCTCTGCAGACTCGTTATCTTATGTTCATTTATGGAAGTATTTCAAGTAGGCCTAGGCCTACTAGCCCAATCAAGGAGAACATGTTAGTCCCTATTTATAGCCTACTTTAGTAGGGTAGGCTGGTTAGGCCTATATTTTTTAATCCAATAGGCCTATGCCTATGTTAAAATAGCCAACAATAGGGTACCTAGGTTAACAAGTGTTACGACTGATGTTTAAATATATCAGGGCTCTTATTCATTGGACTAGTAATGGCATAAATGCTACAACGGAAAGCGCTAGATCCAACCTCTGATGTATATTCCCAGTGAACAAAGAACACAAATACTCTCCAGAGTTCTATATGCAATAATAGGTTATTAAACTCTCAATAAATGTGCGTCTACTCTAGGCTTAATGTTATGTGAAAACAGCCTATTACTACCTATAACCGAAGGTGCTTGGTTATGGTATGCAAAGTAAGGTGGTAAGAGAAGTTACAGCTTACGTTACTTTAATCAATAAATGTCAGGCACTCTGCATGAAAGAAAGTGCACTAAAGTCCTTCAACACCAACAAGGAATCTTCTTTAAATGTTAGATGCTATCAAGATGCTCAAATCGGAAATGGAACCCAAAAAGGCAGGCAGCGGAACAATGCTCGTGCAGGCTATGCACACAAAAAGGCAGGATATATAATGCAGTCGGAGCCAAGAATATCCTAAACGGTACAACACTAATAATAATCGCCACGACAATGCAGTATTCCTATCAACAAAAAGAGCCTAAGTCGTTTGTGTCTCAATACATCAAACTAGGCTGCGAAATGCTTGTGTAATCATAAACGGGTATGCATAAAAAGAGTAATTGGTTTAATAATATACTTAATGTCTACTGTGACTGATAAAGTCTAGCTAGAGTCAATGATACGAGATACTGGTGCGCATGGCATGCTGCATAGCCTAGTGCAAATCTCAAGTCTGTGCGTCAAGTATTACGTTAGAGTGAAGGGTAGCTCTCTTGAGAAACCTTAATACCGAAGTATTAAGCGTTCTCTTGGCGTACCTCAAAGACAAACAACCGAGCCTAGAACAGTGCAGAATGGTATAGGCAAAAAGCCCTCATTCGTGCATGCTCTATTCTCAATGGCACACAGACTAGAACTTACCCAATCAACTCCAGTTCTCAGGTATGTCGTGCAGCTTTTAACTAAAGCCAGCACCCATCGGAAACAATACCTTATAGTATCAGACTCCTAGTCTAGCATTATCTAATCCAGCAGAACACTAATAATTACAGGAAGCAGTACTGAACAATATGAATGCCAACCAATGCTTCGTGATCAACTTATCTTAACAACTAAACATACATGGGTTATATCAGACCTTAACGCACAATACAACTGGCCAGCATGAAGCTGATTATGCAGAGTTAACCAGAGGGGGTATAATATTAATAAAAGGTGGTGAAAGATATGGAAAATGAGAGAGATAGGCAGAGGAAAAGGTTCTCAGGTGCGGAAAGGGGGACAGATATCAAAGGGATAAGAGGGATGCGTTCTAGAAACCAGATCTGAGGGAGAGAGTGGCGAGAGAGTTGCATATATAATAGCACTAGCTCGAGCCGCGTAGAAAAAGCGGTAACAATTCCCTCAGCCAATGACAAAGAAGCCAGCCAAACATGACGTCACCAAGCATGGTAAAAAACTCTTCCAACCAATCCCAGGCCAGCCAGCCGTGACGTCATCAAGCATGGCAAAAAAACACTGCGCGCCTCCTCTCACTCTGTTCTACTCTCTCTCTCTCTCTCTCAAATCCTATCATTACTACTTAATGATAAAACATATACTTTGCAATTAAATATATAAAGCCTTGACATGGGCGAAAACAAAGAGCCTTTCTGGACTGCTCATGACACGAGCTTTCATATGAAATAAAGCACACAATAATACATCAACTGTAGCCACATCCACTGCCCTGGCGATCCTAGCGAGTCACTGTAGGACAAGCCATGCGGTTCTAACGGAGTGGTTAACGTCACACAAGTCCCAGATATTGAAAGAAAAAGTGGTAAAAATTGAAGAGACCTCGGACAGCCTTTTAACTAGGCCTAGGCTAGGCCTATAATTATGTTTTGTTATGTTAGGTAAAAAGGCTGTCCAAGGTCTCTTCAATTTTTACCACTTTTTCTTTCAATATCTGTGACTTGTTAACCTAGGTACCCTATTGTTGGCTATTTTAACATAGGCTAGGCCTATTGGATTACAAAATATAGGCCTAGCCTACCCTACTAAAGTAGGCTATAAATAGGGACTAACATGTTCTCCCTGATTGGGCTAGGCCTAGGCCTACTGTAAATACTTCCATAAATGAACATATATAACTAGTCTGCAGAGCTGACAGGCCCACACACGGCAGATCCCATTCACACCCATCCTCGTCAATTGCAAGACTTATTTCAGGAAGTATGCCTCAAATAGATAGATAATAATAGTCACCAAATGAGGATTCCAAGCCAAAAATACAAGCAAGTATAATGGAATGTCGTGAATTTCCTTACCTGGGTAGTAATTGGGCGAATAAAATCTGATGAAGCGATCTACAAATTGTCAAGGCTGGCCGACATAGGCCTCAGGTGAAGGTGCCTGTACAACGGCTCCTGTCAAGTTCAACATCGTCATTGAAGATATATCGAAAGTCTTTGGAAATGTGCTAATTGTAACCCATATTAATATATATTAATAGTTTCGTACATTATGCAATTGATTTGCATTAAAGAATGTCTTCTGTAACCTTTAATTTACGAATTGAAACAATAATACAAATAATGAAATTCAATTAGCAAACGAAGGGATCCGACGACCATCGAAGAGAAGGGTCCTTACCTTTGGATGTCGAAGGTCCTCTTCAGATTCCAATAATATTGGACGAAAACGGTCGCGGCGACCGTTTACGAAAGCATTCGCTCAGCCAAACAAATCCCAAAGAATGTTTCTATACTACGAATTTTGAAAGGAAGGATACCTTCGAGGGAAGGGAACGTTTGGTACTGCGGGCCTAAGACTACCAGGGACAGTCACATTACCGTGAGAGGGACACACTAGAGTCATAATACCAAGGAGAGTCTCACTACTAGTGACAGTCACACAACCATGCACGGATTCATACTAAGTTGGATTGAGAAGTGGCTGACTAGACGCATGTAACGTGTAGTAAGCAATGTTAAAGCCTCTGATTTTACAAATGTCACAATTGGCGTGCCTCATAGATCAATACTTGGACCTGTATTTTTCTTCTTATTATAGTAACACCATTGATGATGGTCTCTTATGTACAATTTCAAAATTATCAGATGATCCAAAATTGCAAGCACAGTAGTTATTCCATCGCATGTTCAAAATGTCAAAAGTATGTAGATAAACTATCAAACATGGCAAATGAGTAAATATGAGTAAATCTGGTAAATGAGTTGCAATACTGCTAAATGTAAAGACCTTCATATAGGCTACATGAATGATAATACAATCTATTCAATTATTGGAAATCAACCTAAGAGCACCGACAAAGAAACTGACTTAGGAGAAACAATATTAAATATTTTAAAACCTAAACTAAGGGGAAGTGTGGTGGAGTGGTCATGCCACTGGACTGGTAATCCAAAGATCCCGGGTTTGAATCCCGATGTATCAATGGGAAGATATTATTGGGATGGAATTTCTGCTGTACCTAGTATCAGTGCATTACCACAAAGCCCACCGAAACTCATTGATCCCTGATTAAATAACACAGTATGAATATTCCCATATTCAAAATAGGCTACAGGGGGACAATGCCTAGTGAGTTCATTGCTCATTAGGTGGCGTTCTGAGAGTGAAGATCCGAGTCTAAGAAGTGAGACAGTGAAGCACTGGGGTGAGGCAGCTTCAGAGATGGGGCTGCTTCAAACCGTGGGAGGGCAACCAGGCCCCGTGCATCCTGTGAAAGCAAGATAGCGGGGGCTAGTTGCATTTCAATGTGCTTCCCATGTCACACTGCCTAGACTGGAACGAGACCTCACGGGCTTCACCGTTGTATGTACGGTTGAATGTACAGGCTCTCAGCCTATGCCCGAGAAGGAGTAGTTGGAATATAGAACAAGAAAAGTAGCACTGCAGTGCTAAATATAATTATTGGTTTCATTGGCAGGACATTTAGATACATTTCATTTCCAAAGAAGTTATGCTTACCTCATATAAATCATTGGTTTGTATTCTCTTGGAATACTGCGTACAAATCAGGTCAACATATTTTCAAAAAATATATAATGAAACTGAAAAGTGTGCAGCAGAGAGAAACACAAATATAATATTCCTAGATTAAGAAACCAGTCATATGAAGACATTCTAAAGGAGTTACATATAGTCATCCTAAATTATAGGCTCGCTTTCGTTTACCAGGAAAACATCGACAGCTACATGACACGAAAGGTCTTAATATTGACAAAAAATGGTCGGAAATGTGAAAACTAATTGGGCTAAGCGTAACGGAGAAGGGCGTTCAGAAAAGCAAATACTTCCCCTTGTTTCTACATGATCACCAACGCAATAATTATATCACACCACTGTTGTTGTTGTTGTTAGATAATTAAGGCAACAGCATGGCATTCCAAAATAAAAGATGGCCACTCTCTCTTATTAAGGGGGGATGGTTCATTTGTTGGTGGATTTGTTCATCTATGTATTATGTTTGTTGGTGGATTTGTTCATCTATGTATTATGTTTGTGATTTGTTCTATGGTGGATTTGTTCATCTATGTATTGTTTGTTGGTGGATTTGTTCATCTATGTATTATGTTTGTTGGTGGATTTGTTCATCTATGTATTATGTTTGTTGGTGGATTTGTTCATCTATGTATTATGTTTGTTGGTGGATTTGTTCATCTATGTATTATGTTTGTTGGTGGATTTGTTCATCTATGTATTATGTTTGTTGGTGGATTTGTTCATCTATGTATTATGTTTGTTGGTGGATTTGTTCATCTATGTATTATGTTTGTTGGTGGATTTGTTCATCTATGTATTATGTTTGTTGGTGGATTTGTTCATATGTATTATGTTTGTTGGTGGATTTGTTCATCTATGTATTATGTTTGTTGGTGGATTTGTTCATCTATGTATTATGTTTGTTGGTGGATTTGTTCATCTATGTATTATGTTTGTTGGTGGATTTGTTCATCTATGTATTATGTTTTTAGTTTCTTCCCTAGACCTCCATCAAACTTAAACTAACAACCCCCAGGATCCCACTTCAAGATATATTTGTAAATTTTTCGGTAGAAAAATGTCCCGGCCGAAGGCCGGCTCCTCCTAAATTACAGGCTCGCTATCGCTTGCCAGGAAAATATCGACACCTAAATGACACAAAAAGTCCTAATATTAACACAGAAAAAGAGCGAAAGATCTTAAAATCGCCAAACTAATGGGCCGAACGTCTTAAATTCTGAAAATTAATGGGGCTAAGGTTGAGGGGGGAAAATAGGGGTCAGAAAAACGGACCATCTCCCCTTAAACGATCAGTACGAGTCTCCAATACTTTGATATCATTGTTGGTGCATTCAGTCTTTTAAGGGGAGGCAGACCGGTTTTTTTGGACCCCCTTCTCCCTAAGGCTTAGCCCCACTAGTTTTGATATTATAAGACGTTCGGCCCATTAGTTTGGCGATTTTAACACCTTTCACCCCATTTCGTTGTCAATTTTAAGACCTTTCGTGCCATTTAGGTGTCGATTTTTTCCTGGCGAGCGAAAGCGAGCCTGCAAATTTAAGAGGAACCTGCCTTCGGCCGGGACATTTTTCTACCGAAAAATTTACAAATTTATCTTGAAAGGGGGCTAGGGGGTGTTTTTCTAAGCTTGATGGAGGTCTAGGGAGGAAACTAACAAAATATATGAATAAATTAATTAATAGACCAAACAAACACCCAGTCTCCCATTAATAGCTTAGGTGTTCTCTCCTCTCTCCCGGCGTAGATAGGATGATTGTGACTGTACAATTGCCACTCGACCACATACAGACTAAACACAAATAACAAAGCCACTCCAACAGCTTCCTTTCTCTCCAACAACACCGCTCCTTCCCTCTCTACACTCTTCAAATAATAAGACAAGTAGAAACACTCCAACAGATTCCTTTGTCTCCAACACTTCTCCTTCCCTCTCTGCACTCTTCAAATAATAGGACAAGTATAAAGTAGCTAGGAGGAGCCGTTGTAAAGGCATGTTCCTCAATACCTTCGCCTGACCTGGGGAATGAGGACAGTGAGCACCTTCCATTGTTTGACCCCTAGGCGATGACGCTATTATCTTAAGGGGGGTCACCTGATTTTTGTTCTCTCCGTTTCTCTCTTTATCTGGCTTGTATCCATTCGGCCCCATTCAGCCTACTGTTTTAAGGCGTTTATCCCCATCCAGGTGTCGATTTGTATGGAGAAATCCGGCTTCGCCTGAGACATTTTTCTATCGAAAAATGTATAAATTTAGCCTTCTGTCAAAAACATTATACAAAAATATGCTGGCTCGCTGCCGCTCGCCAGGAAAGAATTGACACCTGGATGGGCATAAACGTCTTAAAACAGTAGGCTGAAGGGGGCCGAATGGATACAACCTAGAGAGAGCTGAGGGAGAGAGAGAGAACAAAAAATTAGGTGGACCCCTTAATATATTCTGGCTATCCTTAGAATATGTTATGCAACTTAACCCCTGCAATATATCTAGGGCGCACTCTTTCATATCCTTTTGGCTATTTCTACATGGTTTTACTAATTATTATGTTCCTTCCAACAACCAACTATACTCCTAAAATCGATTAATGAAATTTACAAACACATGTGGCAGTCTGTGGATTCAAATCCAGGATGCTCACACCGAAAATCAACACCTTATGCATCGCACCACGAAGACAGTTAAAGAATGGTGGACACTGCCTACGATTTATTATGCAACTTCGAATCCTGCATATCAATCTAAGCATGTACACACATCCCAACTGCAACTCTCGTAGGCTATGCATATATTAGGAAAGATCAATGAGAGTAGGGTTAATTGTGATCGAGTTTACCTCTTCCGTTACTAGTCTTCCTAAGCTGTGTAAAGACGTCTAACTATAGCCAAATTAAAATAAAACAATCCTTAAATTCTGAAAGAGTTAAAAAGGGAGATCTAGGTATCGAAGGGGTAGAAATAGGCTCAACTAACCCTCCGATGACCACAGCTTTCAAAAATCGTCTAATGATAGGCATAACAATAAAGAAACTTGTCGTTTTCAGTTATTCTTGCGGCCTAGCAAAGGGGGGATGGGCGTATTTATTTGCTTATTTATATATATATATATATATATATATATATATATATATATTATTTTATTTATTTCCTCCCTAGACCTCCATCAAGCTTAAATAACACCCGCCCAAGACCCTCCTTCAAGATAAAGTTATAAATTTTTCGATAGAAAAATGTCCCGTCCGAAGGCTGGTTTATCTTCAATTACAGGCTCGCTATCCCTCGCCAGGAAAAATCGACACCTAAATGACACGAAAAATCTGTATATTGACAAAGAAATGGGGCGAAAGGTCTTAAAATCGCCAAACTAATGGGCCGAACATCTACATATCTGAAAACTAATGGGGCTAAACATGAGGAAGAAGGGGTACCAGAAAGACGGCCCATCTCCTCTTAAAACAAATCTTTGAAGTTTGGTCAACCATCTCACCAAGCCACCATGTTGGCTACTCAAATAATTTACGACGTCTCAACTTCCTATGACCGTCATATCTCGTCAGTTGATGATTTCACACTTTGACACCATTAATACTCAAAACACGACATAGGTAATGATTGCCTCGTATTATAATGTAAAACACGACATAGGTAATGATTGCCTCGTATTATAATGTAAAACACGACATAGGTAATGATTGCCTCGTATTATAATGTAAAACACGACATAGGTAATGATTGCCTCGTATTATAATGTAAAACACGACATAGGTAATGATTGCCTCGTATTATAATGTAAAACACGACATAGGTAATGATTGCCTCGTATTATAATGTAAAACACGACATAGGTAATGATTGCCTCGTATTATAATGTAAAACACGACATAGGTAATGATTGCCTCGTATTATAATGTAAAACACGACATAGGTAATGATTGCCTCGTATTATAATGTAAAACACGACATAGGTAATGATTGCCTCGTATTATAATGTAAAACACGACATAGGTAATGATTGCCTCGTATTATAATGTAAAACTTGCAAAAGAAACAAACCAAACATTACACGAACAAAGTAAAACGAGCGTATGTCATATGCCCTGTTCCAAATATGTAGGCCAAAATTATTTAACATTAACCTCTATAACTCACAAACGACTAGAGTAAGCGAGCTAATATGTTTACCATTTGGGAAGGGTCAACTAGGGAATAGGTGTGGAAATGTACAGCCCATTTGCTACAGCCTTTTTAAGTTACAGAGGTTAGGGTTCACGATTTCTGAACTACCTTATATAATGGAACAGGGCATAGTTGATGTTGTGTCGCTTGTTATGGGATATTTGGCTCGTTCAGGAGAAATAGGGGTAAGGGGACATGGGTCGTTCTTCTGGTCACTTTTCTCCCTAATGTTTAACCCCATTAGTTTTCAGATTGTATGATGTTTGCCCCATTAATTTGTCGATTTTAAGACCTTTCGCTCCGTTTCTTCGTCAATATTTAGACCTATTGAGCTATTTAGGTATCGATGTTTTCCCTGGCGAACGACAGTGAGCCTGTAATGTTGGAAGAACCGGCCTTTGGCCGGGACATTTTTCTACCGAAAAATGTACAAATTAATCTAGAAGGGGGATCTAATGGATGTTTTTTTTTTATGTTTGATGGAGGTCTGAGGAGGAAACTAGAAAAATAATGAATACATGCAAAAATCGCCCAAAAAGTGAACCATCCCCCGTTAAGATATATAAACTAATAGGAAAGTTAAGAGTGTGTGAGCAATTATTATCAAGCTGCTACATTTCCAGCCATTTACGGATGTTATACCACTTCGTATAACACACGTTTTGAAAATCCAAACCACTGAAAATAACCCTTCTATTTACATAATAATGACTGTAGCCCTGCAGTTTATTCGTCGGTAAAAACATATCTGATTGTATTGACAGATTAGTAAAATAGAAAGTACTCTGGACAGCAATTTTCTCTTAAATGATTCACACGTTTAGCATCCCTTACTAATAATTACCGTAAAATAGTATTTGAATATTTTTGCATTCAATGTATCATTTGGAAACTTTGTAATTTCAATAACTCGTGAATATACCATACTTAACTTGTAATTATTATATCCTCATCCTACGATACATATCATATATATATATATATATATATATATATATATATATATATATATATATATATATATATATTTTGTATATATGTATATATATATATATATATATACATATATACACAGTATATATATATATATATATATATATAATATATATATATATATATATATAATATATATATATATATATATTTATATATATATACACTATATACGTAATATATATATATATTTGTTTCCTCTCTCTCTCTCTCTCTCTCTCTCTCTCTCCTCTCCGTTCGCTATATTTTTGTTTTAAATATTTTCAGACATTCGTTTTTCTCTGCTTTCTAGTGGTCGTTGATTCATAACCCGCTGTCTCCCGAGTTTGGTAAAATACTGTTTGTTATTTCCATAACTCCTAAGCATATTTTCTTTAGATTAAATCTATTTATTTCGTCTTCGTTATGTGTGTGGTATTCTTTGGATTGTATGTGTTGTTTTCCGTGTTATACATCATTCTGTTTGTTCATGTCCTCCATGTGTTTTACAGTTTTCCTTTTCTTATCACCTTTTTCTGTTTTTCTTTTATATATATTTGTGAAGCATTGTTTTAGCTGTGGTGGTCGTTCCATAACCCGTTGCCTCTCGTGTTTGGAAAAATACCGCCATTCCCATCGGCCGGCCGAGCCCCTGTTCACCTGCGCCCATCTTCCACCCGCTACAAAAATGCCGAAGGGGGCTCCCGATATATCCTTGTTTATACCCAAGATTGTGGATACGAATATCAATCCCGGGCCTATTTTTCCTCGGGGTGTAGTGTAGGTGTCGGTGTCGGTGTGTGGGGGACCAGGGAGGAGGGGGGGATGTATACCTGTTGTATTCTGGACCTAATTTATTTAGATTTGGAACAAGTATTTCGGATCACCAATATTAGATATAATATATATATATATATATATATATATATATATATATACTGTACAGTATATACAGTATATATATATATATATATATATATTTATATACCGGTATTATATATATACATATTTATATATATATAATATATACATATTTATATATATATATATATATATATATATATATATATATATATATATATATATATATATATATATATATATTATATATATATATATATATATATATATATATATATATAATATATATATTTGTTTTGTTTTTTTGTTTTTTTTTAAATGTTGATGAGGGAGACGATAGGCAAAACTGCCTATGACGAGTGCCTCCCCTAGAGTTGAAAGAGTGACAGGAGTGAAAGAGTGACTATATACTGTAGATATATTCATAGATATAAAGTGCCTACCAATGACACCTGAATCATCCCTGTACGACATCTGGTTATCTTTCAACGATCTTGCAAACGAAGACCAAAACGGTAAATAAGGGGCATTTTTTTCTGTTGTTGCTATGTGTGACGCTGTACATGAATGTGCGGGATGTCTATCAGACCTCAGTGTGCCCCGCGACCTGTGGCGTCTTTAACCGAGAACTTCGAGAAGGCAAAGTAAACATAAAAGGTCACGGAGTATGGTTTATCATACAAGAGATATACTGTAATATTCAACACAGAGTACAATGGCGATGGGACAGGCAGCTTGGGGAACAACAACAACGACAACAACACAGAGTACAAGACAAATACAATAATACAATATACATACAAGGGATAATATCATACAAAGATATATGTACATAAAAGTTCGATATAATAATCAGGTACTAGGGACTGAGATACCATGCAGCTTATTGTAGCATTATTATTATACAAACGATCCCAAAGTTGAGAATTACACCGCATGAAGAGTGTTCTAAAGCGCTGAACCTTTTTGGCCTAACGGAGGGCAGAATGAAGGGAGATTTGATTAAAGATTACATAATTCTGCAGGATCATTATAACTTATTTATTCACAAGTATCTCTCAGTTGACCAATCGAATTACATAAGGACTCAAGTTTGTTGGACAGCAAATCAAGTGAAATCAAGTTAAGCTTTTATTTTCAAACTACATTATAAATCATTTTGAATAAGCTGCCCAGAGACAGTTATAATTCCGAGACTATCATCTTTCAAAATACTATTATATAAATGTATACAATCAAACCCACACATAGTTAATAACTTCATAGCTGAATAAGTGAAGTAAAGTCAATTGAGATATGCAAATGTAGTGCTACTTCTCAGCAGCCTCACCAGGACCAGTCGGCCTGTTGCTGTTTGCATTCCTTTATAATGTAATGGCTTACAGTAATAAATTAATTATTAGTATCGAGTTCTAAAATAATATATTTAGCAATGTAATCACTCATTGTTAAAGTTAAAATGAAATGAGATTTTCAATGAGTTCATAGAATCATGTAATCATGTATAAATGTTATTCCTGTGAATAACATTTATGAAGAACATTATTTATACAATTTTAAGAGTAGTCAGGCAGATCACTTTCCTGTGGACTCGGGGAAGAGAGCTTGTGAAGCTGCCATGGTGTTGGCAGTAATCTGATGGGTGATTTACTCTCGGTATTGCTTGTGATGTCGGTGTTCTTCTGGGCTGCTTGAAGGTAAAGAAGTTGAAGGATTGCAACAGTGGTTATGGTTCAAAACGTGGAAGTACCAGTAAGAAATGCAGCAGAGTTGTTTAGAAAAGCAGCAGTGGTCTTACATGCTGCTACATATGCATGGGTCTGTCTGATTGTAAACACAGAGGTTCTGGTGAGACATACATCATATGGAGGCCCTACTTGTCCAGGGTTTGGGTTGGGGTTTTACAAGATATTGTTGTTAAGCTTTGTTAAGGAAAGCTAAATTTCTCACCAGAAGCCAACGTCTGTTCTCATTACTGGGTAGTCATGACATTTTGGTGGGAGATCCCGGGAAACAACTGAGGGTTAGAAAGGCGCTATGTGGATGTGATGAGGCAGGTAGTAATATATCCTTGTAGTCTGCAGGTACATGCCGGCTCTCTGTGTTTATCTAGCATAGTATCAATCTATATCATAGTAAAAACAATTCCTCTTAAACAAGACTTAGCTTTCTTGTAAATATATTAAGCTAACTTAGTTGGTTAGATAATTATATTACTGAATTAGACAAAATAAAACTATTTTAAACAAGAAAATATAGCTGTAGAAATACTTCTAACGGACTCACTAGAATGTTGAGTAGATATTATTATGCCTTAATTTAATACTTGCTCAATGCTCTAGTGAGTCCGTTAGAAGTATGTATGTTAGTGTAATATACATATTGATTGGACCAAGTTAAAAAGATGAATACTAAATATTACGTTATCAGACAGGCTAAGCAATATATTTACAGCCACCAACCGATATAATCATTACACAGCTACTGGTCCTTATGCTATTTTAGCTATGTATGTGAATTTTAGTTCAAAACATATATAGACACGATATATAAAAAAAAAAAAATGTTTTAGGCAATATAGTTCACTTGCCATTATTGTTAACAGATAAAACAGATAAAAGATAAATAACAGATCAAATCGCATCAATAAAATTTGCTCTGTAAAGCCGATGTCACACGAACGCGTTGTCCGTCAAATTTCCATGAGCAAGTTTGTTCTCGTAATATTTCGGGACAATTTCGCACTGGTATCGGTAACTAGGCTGAAGGTAGATTATGTTAGGCGGCTGAATTCTGACAAAGTGTAATTTTGTAAGCTTTCAGACCATAATTGCTCGTAAAAATTACTCGAAAAAACGCTCGTGTGACTCCGGCTTAACAGTTGTAACTGTTGGCAGGCGTACACATATTATGAGCAATGCATAACACGACAGAAAACAATATATAGAACTGTGTTAAAACAAATGTACAGGTAAAACACAAACTACAAGCAAAATATGTATAAACAAACATTAAATAGATCGAGTAAAATGCGCAAGAAGCTTAAGGGAGCCCACCTCGCTTTTTTTCTCTTTCTTTCCCTCTCTCTTTGGCTTGCATCCATTCGGTCCCATTCAGCCTACTGTTTTAAGATGCTTACCCCCATCCAGGTGTCAATATTTTCCTGGCGAGCAGTAGCGAGCCAGCATATACTATTATACAGTATATATTTTAGTTTTGACAGCAAGCTAAATCTGTACATTTTTCGATAGAAAAATGTCTCCGGTGAAGCAGGATTTCTCCATACAATGCTGGCTCGCTATCGCTCGCCAGGAAGAAATCGACACCTGAATGGGAATAAACGTCTTAAAACTGTCGGCTTAATGGGGACGAATGGATACAAACCAGAGAAAGAGAGAAAAGGAGAGAGAGATAAACAAAAAGCCGGTGACCCCCCTTAAGAGGCCAGTACTGACCACAATATTAGCATACCGACAGTCGCCATTCACGGGTACCAATGGGCCTGTAGGAAAAGCTCTTTATAGGTAATGGCAGCTGAACGCCTTATTTATTGATCTATTCTTCATGGTGGGGAACATTTGGAATCTCTCTCTCTCTCTCTCTCTCTCTCTCTCTCTCTCTCTCTCTCTCTCTCTCTCTCTCTCTCTCTCTCTCTCTCTCTCCATATAGAAAAAATATGATTTGCCCATATGTAAGGTACACTATATATATTTCAGTACAACCTGCAGAATGGAAGAAAATAATCATAAACACGAACACATATTAACAATATACTGTAGATGAGCGTCTCCGAGAGAAATGAGTTTCTCAAAAAGATTAATACATGTAACACGAGATAAATAATTTCTGAAATTGTTTCATTTATAGTGGTCAAATGTCCATTGTTTGCACTTTATTACACAACCATATTATTAAGCACACACACACACACACACACACACACACACACACACACACACACACACACACACACACATACATACACACATTAACATAACTTCTAGTATTTCACAAATCCTACTATCCCTACAAAGCATTCTGACTTCTTTACTAAGAGGTACTACGGTAATAAGTAGAAAGCAAGAACAATAAAGTAGATTACACGGGCAGACAGAGAAATATAAAGAGACAAGATAAAGTAAAGGCCTTAAGAAAATGGAGGAAGGAAAAATTTTACTTGAATAGATATAAACGTAAATACAACTGCGGGAATATATTGCAAAGGAAAGGTAGTGCTGTATATATGCCACAGGAAATTTAGAACATGATAAACCTACGATGAATAAAAGTGCAATAACATTTGTTTGCGAAAAACGGCATTGGAAAAAGAGACGCAAGAGGGGAAAAAAAGTACGGACCGAAAAAATTGCTTAGTAAACTGTCACGGGAAAATTTTACACTGGAATATATGTTACAAGAAAAATATAGCACATGGAAAATTATAAACACAATATAACAAGAAAAAAGGGACGCACGAAAAAAAAAGTGTCTAAAAATACATAGTAGCCTAATATGACAGATGAAAAAATATGGACAAAAATACACTTGGATAATTGGGAACACGAACAAAACAACTTGGGGGAAATTGCACAACAATATAAATCACGGGAATAGGCAGGGGAAACTGCATAAACTTCAGTTATGAAAGAAGAACACGATATTTGTTTTCTGATTTTTCATTAAAATAAGAATGCATAAATGAAGTCCATCAAAGTCATTATAACATTATCATATTGCAACGTAACATAACCTAATCTGCCTTCCCCCGAACCAAATTAAGCAAACCTAAGCTATTGTAATCTAAAGTAAACCTAAAATAACCAAACTTAGTCTAAGCTAATGTAGACTGTCCTAATATAAATTAAATTAACCTAATATTAACTAAACTTTAAAAAGCCCAGCCTAACTTAATACTCATATATCTGATAATTGTTTCCAGATAGCTGAATGATGAAGAAATCTATCGATCTATCTATCTATTGCCTGACGCCGTGATCCCCGAAGGCGATGAAGAAATGCAAAGTTATATTCGTGTATTATAGTATATTTATAATACCTTATAACTATGGTGGCACAAGTTATATTCGTGTATTATAGTATATTTATAATACCTTATAACTATGGTGGTACAAGTTATATTCGTGTAGTATATTTATAATACCTTATAACTATGGTGGCACAAGTTATATTCGTGTATTATAGTATATTTATAATACCTTATAACTATGGTGGCACAAGTTATATTCGTGTATTATAATATATTTATAATACCTTATAACTATGGTGGCACAAGTTATATTCGTGTATTATAATATATTTATAATACCTTATAACTATGGTGGCACAAGTTATTCGTGTAGTATAATATATTTATAAACCTTATAACTATGGTGGCACAAGTTATATTCGTGTATTATAATATATTATAATCTTATAACTATGGTGGCACAAGTTATATTCGTGTATTATAATATATTATAATACCTTATAACTATGGTGGCACAAGTTATATTCGTGTATTATAATATATTATAATACCTTATAACTATGGTGGCACAAGTTATATTCGTGTATTATAATATATTATAATACCTTATAACTATGGTGGCACAAGTTATATTCGTGTATTATAATATATTTATAATACCTTATAACTATGGTGGCACAAGTTATATTCGTGTATTATAATATATTTATAATACCTTATAACTATGGTGGCACAAGTTATATTCGTGTATTATAATATATTTATAATACCTTATAACTATGGTGGCACAAGTTATATTCGTGTATTATAATATATTTATAATACCTTATAACTATGGTGGCACAAGTTATATTCGTGTATTATAATATATTTATAATACCTTATAACTATGGTGGCACAAGTTATATTCGTGTATTATAATATATTTATAATACCTTATAACTATGGTGGCACAAGTTATATTCGTGTATTATAATATATTTATAATACCTTATAACTATGGTGGCACAAGTTATATTCGTGTATTATAATATATTTATAATACCTTATAACTATGGTGGCACAAGTTATATTCGTGTATTATAATATATTTATAATACCTTATAACTATGGTGGCACAAGTTATATTCGTGTATTATAATATATTTATAATACCTTATAACTATGGTGGCACAAGTTATATTCGTGTATTATAATATATTTATAATACCTTATAACTATGGTGGCACAAGTTATATTCGTGTATTATAATATATTTATAATACCTTATAACTATGGTGGCACAAGTTATATTCGTGTATTATAATATATTTACAATACCTTATAACTATGGTGGCACAAGTTATATTCGTGTATTATAATATATTTATAATACCTTATAACTATGGTGGCACAAGTTATATTCGTGTATTATAATATATTTATAATACCTTATAACTATGGTGGCACAAGTTATATTCGTGTATTATAATATATTTATAATACCTTATAACTATGGTGGCACAAGTTATATTCGTGTATTATAATATATTTATAATACCTTATAACTATGGTGGCACAAGTTATATTCGTGTATTATAATATATTTATAATACCTTATAACTATGGTGGCACAAGTTATATTCGTGTATTATAGTATATTTATAATACCTTATAACTATGGTGGCACAAGTTTTCTTAGTCGGAAATGTTTGACTTTTTTCACATGCCAATTATTTTGGTGATATTTAATATTAATTCCATCCTTTTCGTTGTCATTTCTTTAGAAAGATTTTGTTACCGTTGTTTTATGGTCGGTGGTATTTTCCTGGTGTTAATTTCCCTGGAACAATGTTTTCTGTGAATTTTTTTCCCGAGACATTTTTCCCTGGGATATTATTCCTTGGGTCATTGTATCGTGGGACATTTTTCCCTGCATTATTTTTTTTCTGGGATATTTTTGCCCGGCATATCTTTCTCTGGGATAATCTTTTATGGGACATATCTCCCTGGGATATTATTCAATAGGACATTTCTCCCAAGAATATTTTTCCCTCGGACTTTAATTTTTTATTTTTTATATTTTTTTTTTTTTCGTGAGACATTTTTCCCTGGAGTATCCTTGTCTGGGATATTTTTGCCTGGGATATTTTTTTAATGGAATTTTTTTCTCGGGAATATTTATTTCCGGCGCTGTTTTCCCACTGGCATTTTCTCAGTGCCCCATTTTCACAGAGCCATTTTACCAATTACAAATGTTGTAGGTGCAATTTCCCATTTACTTTAAATTTGTTTTGTCTTTTGGTTTATGTATTATATTATTCTTAAGTTAATCTAGTCTTTTTGTTGTTATTATCCCTTTCAGGCAAGGCCCGATTTCAATGTTTGTGTTGTCTCCATTTGCATAAAGTGTGTTTCTCCTATTGATCCATATTTCCTTCATTTATAATTCACGTTGTTATTATCTTAACTACTCATATAGTTTATATAACATCCATGCATACTGAGCATATTTGTCGGTTTCATTTGTTTAATTCATGTTTAAATTTCTATGACAAATATCATCTTAGTTACTTATCTTTTACTCCTATCACACACCTCACACCCCAATTAACCACCTTTCTCTCTCTCTCTCTCTCTCTCTCTCTCTCTCTCTCTCTCTCTCTCTCTCTCTCTCTCTCTCTCTCTCTCTCTCTCTCTCTCTCTCTTTTACAGTGACCCATGTAATGCAGAGCCCTTAGTACCTGGACCTATCGTGTGCCTTCGTATAGTTTCTTCGGTGTACAAGATATACATCAAACTATACACAAATCCTATACTATCTTTTCTCTCCCTCTACCCCCATATCATCATCTCCCCACCTTTCTTCTCTCCCTCTCCTATCCCCACCTCATTGTACCCCCCACGCCCCAACACAAACACATTTTGTCTTTGTTCAGGTCTCTCCTTCCCTCTCAGCGTCCCAGCAGCTTCCCCACTCCTCACATCCCACCTTCCCACACCATCTGTTTCCTCCTCTTGCCCCCTCACCTCCACCACATCTTTCCCCTCGCCTCCCTACTCCTCTCCTCCACCTCATCTTCCCCCTCACCTCCCTACTCCTCTCCTCCACCTCATCTTCCCCCTCACCTACCTACTCCTCTCCTCCACCACATCTTCCCCCTCGCCTCCCTACTCCTCTCCACCACATCTTCCCCGTCGCCTCCCTACTCCTCTCCTCCACCACATCTTCCCCCCTCACCTCCCTACTCCTCTCCTCCACCACATCTTCCCCCCTCACCTACCTCCTCCTCTCCTCCACCACATCTCCCCCCTCACCTCTCTACTCCTCTCCTCCACCACATCTTCCCCCCCCACCTACCTACTCCTCTCCTCCACCACATCCCCCCCCTCACCTCCCTCCTCCTCTCCTCCACCACATCTCCCCCCTCACCTCCCTACTCCTCTCCTCCACCATATCTTCCCCCTCACCTACCTACTCCTCTCCTCCACCTCATCGTCCCCCCTCACCTCCCTACTCCTCTCCTCCACCACATCTCCTCCCCCTCACCTCCCTACTCCTCTCCTTCACCTAATTTTCCCCCTCACCTACCTACTCCTCTCCTCCACCACATCTCCTCCCCCTCACCTCCCTACTCTTCTCCTTCACCTCATTTTCCCCCTCACCTCCCTACTCCTCTCCTCTCCCTTATCTTCCCCCTTACCTCCCTACTCCTCTCCTCCACCTCACCTCCCTACTCCTCTCCTCCACCTTATATTCCCCCCTCACCTCCCTACTCCTCTTCTCCCCCTCATCTCCCATTTCCTCCCGATCCCCTATCTCGTCCGCCGCCCTCTTTTCACATTCACTCTCACCCCGGCTCTAATTCACACTTCCTGAGGTTTCCCCGGCCGGGAGGTCCTTTGCCGCGAAAGAAAATGAGATAACCTAAACACGAAGAAGACGGGTTTTTGCCTGTGCATTTTTATCCCCCTCTCTTTTTATGTTTAAAATATTTAGTTACTTCTTGACTTATATGCACTTTGCACAATTTGGGGGACTTGTTTTATTATATTTTCTAGTTACCCGAAGGCGATTTTATGATAATGAAGACTGCCATATTTGTTTGTTTTTGTGCTTAGTGTTTTGAGATCATTTTGTATTTGATATGTATTCTAGCTAGCTTGGAAATATTATGTTACAAAAACAAGACCGGTTTTTGCTATATTCTATACCAAATTCTAAACAATACTTTTCTGTTTATGCATATTTAATAGCCTTGCTACCTAGCAATTATTTCGTATATTGGGTGTCTCCCAAGTTGTTATAGGTAATTCGAGAAATTCTAAATCATTGTGATTCTTTGATATTCATTGCTCACATTCAACCTGTCCCAGAGAAGGGTGACCGCTCTCAACCCTCCAACTATCGTCCAATTGCTCTATCTCTTGTGTTTCTAAAGTTTTTGAAACTATTCTTGCTTCCAAATTTCTTAAGCATTTCTCTTCTCATAATCTGCTCTCAGATCGCCAGTATGGCTTCCTTAAGGGTCGCTCTACTGGTGATCTTCTTTCATATCTTACTAACTCTTGGTCATCCTCCTTTCGGGACTTCGGTGAGACTTTTTCTATTGCACTAGACATATCGAAAGCCTTCGATAGAGTCTGGCATAAATCTTTAATTTCTAAACTACCCTCCTTCGGTTTCTATCCCTCCATCTGTGCCTTTGTCTCTAATTTCCTTTCCGGCCGTTCCATAGCTGCGGTTGTGGACGGCCATTGTTCACTTCCTTACCCTATAAACTCCGGTGTTCCTCAGGGCTCTGTCCTATCTCCTATTCTCTTTCTAATTTTTATAAATGATCTCCTTAACTGTACCTTAATTCCCATCCATTCATATGCAGACGACTCAACCTTCCACTACTCCATTAGTTTTTCAGAACGCCCCAGCCAGCAATCCCTCAACGACAAACGTAATGAAGCCATAGAACTCTTAAATTCTGATCTAAATACTATTTCCAATTGGGGCAGAGAAAACCTTGTTAACTTTAATGCTTCCAAAACTCAATTTCTCCATCTATCTACCCGTCAGGATCTCCCAGCGGACTATCCCTTATTTTTCAACAATACAAAAATTATCCCTTCATCTTCTCTCAATATTCTTGGTGTCTCTTTTTCTTCTGCTCTCATTTGGAAGGACCATATTACCAGTCTTGCTAAGGCTGGGTGTGCTCAACCGCCTTAGGGGGTTCTTTTCCCCTGCACAGCTTCTTGCTCTGTACAGGGGCATAGTGCCCCCTTGTATTGAGTATTGTTCACATGTGTGGGGAGGTTCCTCTCACACCGCTCTCGCAAAGTTGAAAGGAAGGCCTTTCGTATCATTAACTCCCGTCCACTCACCAACTCTCTGCAATCTCTCTCTCTCCGCCGCAATGTTGCATCTCTCTCACTATTCTATCGCTACTATAATAATCAGTGTTCCTCAGAGCTATCCCAGTGCATACCACCTCCTTTACGTAGGGCACGTGGTACCCGTCTTGCAACTCAATCCCACCCCTACTCTGTGCAACTCTCCAACCCAAGAGTGAAACGTTACTCTCAAACTTTCTTCTACTCAACAGCTGAGCTCTGGAACTCTCTCCCAGAATCAGTCTTTCCCTCTTCCTATGACTTAAATTGCTTCAAACTCCGTGTGTCCAGGCATTTTGGCTCGAACGTCCCTTGATTTTGGCCCTGTCACTCTTTCAACTAAAGGGGAGGCACTCGCTATAGGCAGTTATGCCTTTTGCCTCCCTCAATCACATAGAAAAAAACAAAAAACATTTTTTTTTAACTGCCATGATATTGTGTAGCTTTTAATTAATCTTATCTATCTTGAAGCAATGTTGTACTTAATAATATTCTAGTTATCTCTACACGATTTTGAAGTTCTTATTATATTCTATAGAAAGCTAAATTTATACTTCTTGGAAACTAAGGGCTGTTTATATCTTAATATGGCGAACTTCAAGGTAAAATGTGCTAACTACCTCGAAGAGATTTTGTGATGTTACTTTACTATAACTACCTAGGGACAGTATATTATGCGCCTCTCAATAATTAGCTTTAGCAACTGACGCTATAATCCCCCTGAGGGCGAGGGCCGCGAATGAATCGCTCTCATGTGCTCCTATATGCCTAGGCAACTCACTCGATTACCTAGCGTGTTTCTGTTTACGGGGGAGGGTCGCTGAAGCCCAATCGTTCATTGGTGTGTATTGTGTGGGGGGAGTGCATGCCAGATATTAGTGTACTATTGTAATGGCTGTAGCTGTAAATACATGTGTACATGGGACATCATATTGGGGAGATTGTAGGGACAAATTGAGCAAGGCAGTACCCAGGGAAGGCACATAGGCATATGATAAGGAGTTCAAAGAAAATCTGTTTAATTTGCCTAGCCTCCCCCACTGTATCTAATTGTGCCTCACCTACACAGAGAGTAATCAAGCTAACTCTCACAAACTCTTCCTCTTATTCATTTCACTACACTTAACAAGCACACCAGACATCTTTCCAAAATATATAATTTACCTATAATGTCCCTTGATTTTGGCTGTCACTCTTTCAACCTTTGGGGGAGACACTTTTTACAGGCAGCTTTCATTCACATAGACAACAATATTGTCTTCCACACCTGTAATGTCCGCCAATGCAGCTAAGGGTATGGAAAGCCATGCCCGTAGGCAAAAAACCTACGATATTCCGTGCGGTACAGCTTAGCCACACTGACTCATGATATTTAATGAACAAAATGAAACCATTGTCTCTGCATCATATTTATCCTTAGTTTCATAATCGTCATCATATACAGTATATAAGTAAAATCTGAGTAATAAAGATGAAGACATGCCAGTTTACTGTCAGCTGGGAAATAACAGACTACTTTAGTAAATAACAGGCTACTATATTTATTATTACCGTATGTTATTAATCACAAAATGACAATGTCCAAGCCGATTCATTAGATGTAAAGTTTTCTTCAATATATGATAAATAAGACTTATTAACTTACTAATAAAATGCATATGGCGCCCCCAATAATGATGAGTGACTGTCAGACGCGTACCCTACATCATGAAATCTAGCGGCTGCAACGACTCACAAGACCTAATGTGAAAGTCATGGGTTAACCTTTTGGGACCAGAGACACATGAAAATTCTTAACTAGAGTGTACAGGATCAAGCGGTAAATTACAATATATCAAGTAACCACTAACCCCCCCCCCCCAAAAAAAAAATAAAAAATAAAAAAAGTGCGATAGTGCAAAATATTCCTACGACTTAACATGACCTTCATTAACCCTCCAGCCCCGGCTATGTATTATATATATATTCCTCGAAACCCGGGTGTTTTGGCCGAAAAACGTCTAGGCTAGGCTACCGTATATTCGTTAATCAGACTGCTTCCCGCATTCCCGCGCATCCCCAAGCGTAGCTGTGTTATTTACCTGTAGAATGGCATTAAGTAGAGCTCTCTAAGTCAACTGGTTGAGCTGTGATGATGATTTCATTGGAGATAACTTTATGGCCAAAACAGCCACTTTACACCACTTTTCGATACTTAACAACAACATACAGGCACACACGAACAAGCGACGCTCTCCTTCTTGTGGCCGGAGATGCGGGGCGACGGTCCAGCCGGCTGTTGTTTACATGCGTCGGACCGACGCCTCGCACACGAAGCTCACAGGCTTTCAAACACTGGGCGTTCAAGATACCATCCGGGTACCTGTTATATGCTTTTTTATGGGCGTTCAAGAGCCCTTCCGTGGTGAGAGGGTTAAAATCAATAACATCGTCTGACGTGAGCTTGATAAACAAAAATAGTTATCTAATTGCGAGGGTTAATTATTATATTTGTTCCACCAACCAACTTCACCTCTAACCTCAATTAATGAAATCAACAAATACATGTGGCACTCCAAGGACTCGAACCTAGGATACTCACATCGAAATTCCGCGCACTTATGCATTACGTTATCAAGACAGATTTAAAGAAATATGCCTGAAAATATTTCTTATAGGGCAGATCAGAGTGATGTCACATGTTAGGGAGGTAAGTGAATGACTGCATTGTCAAAACCTAAGCTCAATTAAATGCAATCCGTTTGATGCATGTCGAACAATAATGTATTCAGAGGCCATTATGTACAGTACATGCGTTATGTTACTCCAACGATCTCCTTCCATCATGCCATATTTCAAAGTTAAAGATAGTGACAAGTAAGCATCGGAAATTATAAAAAATGTCAGCGTCGATCAGTCAAAACAGGGATAGTAGTCGAATCAGTAGATAGAATTATGGTGAGCAGCTGAAAACAAAAATTGGGGCAACAGTCAAGAAAATTGGGGGAATCAGTCGAAAAACTACAGGTGAGCGTCCACGAAGACAATGGGGAACAGCTGAGAAAATAGGGGTAAGTAGAGTAGAGAAAGATGAATAAATAATGTTTAAGATACTCTTGAGCATGAACGAACAAGTTGGTAGTAATGTTTCTGTTAGTATTAAGGTTCTCTTTCTTGAGCACTATAGGTAGCGCCAACGTACTTGACAATAATCTTGATCCCTTAATCCGACAGCTGCAGGAAGACTCTTAAGAGGTTTTACTGGGCGACTGCGGAGAGACTCTTAAGATCCTAGGCCTAAAAAAAACTTTTAAAAGGCCCCAGTAGCACTTGAAACAATTTTTGTTTTCGCTCCATACCTCATATCACTTCTCCACATCTGTCAAAGTCCCCTCCTTCCCCCCTCTCCCCCCCCCCCTTCAATGATCACCTATTTTCCCTGTTATTCCCTTATTCATTGGTATATTTTCGTGCTAACATCTGCAAGCCGGTTGCAGGGTGTGGTAATGTGACTAGCGAGTGTGTTGGGTAAGGTAGAGGGTGTGGTGAGAGACTCAGTCATGCATCAGACCTCGCGAGAGGTGGAGTTGCCTCGCTCTGCTCCACAAGTAATGAATGGACCGCTCCGCATTTATTCGCGATTTTGACCATCTAAGCACTATTCCCACTTGTTTTATTGTTGTCACATGTTACTATTTTCATATTAAACATAAAATAGGCGCATATGGATAAGTATTAATTATATTTGTGGTAAATTTACAATTTTAGTGAGGAATGAATCATAATACCTACGCACAGGGGTATGGTGTATACTACAGGGGCTGTGCAGCCTAGAGGTTAACTACTCATAACTCAAAATTAATGAAAGCAATTGAGCTGATATTTCTATCATTTGGGAAGAGTCCACCAGGAAATAGGTGTGGATATTTACAGCCAGTTTGCTCTAGGCCCTTTTGAGTTTCAGAGAGGTCAGGGATCAAGATTATTGTCAAGTTCGTTGGCGCTACCTATAGTCTTTGTTTTGTTGACCAATTTATATTTGAGTAATTTATTGATGTGGGACATACTGTATATGCCGGTTGGCATCAGTTCCCAATTGTCTCATTGTAGATATTGTTTGTAATGTGTAATGTAACTATGATGTACTTTGTAACAATACACTTTTTTTAATTGAATTTTGAATTGAATTGAAGATCAGAGCAAGTAGCTGAGAAAATAGGGGTAAAAGGCCAAGAAGATTAGGGCACACGGCAAAAAAAAAACAATTGGAGCGAGCGGTTGAAAAGGTCAGGTGGATCAACTGGAAAAGTCAAGGCCAGTGGTTGGAGAGGACAGGGAGAACAGTCAAAGACCTCTGGGAGAACGGTAAAAAATGTTGGGTCGAACAGTAAAAAAGGTTGGGGCAAGCGGTCAAAAAGGTCAAGGGGAATGTTTGAAATGGTTAAGCCACTTTCACACATTCACGATGTTGGTCCCGATGTACCCCGATTTGAATATCGGGACACAACGTGGTGCAATCCTCAACGTGTGTCGGGGACATCGGGGAGCGTCGTGTTACCCGCCGTGCGGGACGTGGCAAATCGGGCTTGGCCACCAAAGGTTTGGATTTGTTCAAATATTTCGCACGATGTACTTTTGGCGTGGTACCTTCGGGTAACGTCGGGTACAACTGTCGATGGCGTGGGTCTCGCGTGTCTGCATCCGGGGACATCGGCATCGACGTGGCGGCGTCGGGATATAAATAGTTATAATATATTACAGTAAAAGTCATGTAATCCGAATGGCAATGGACCGACAGTGCTTCGGATTAGTGGAGTATTCTGACAACACTATAAAGACGCACATGATGAATAAATAAAGACCTGATATGGTATACGGTATGCCTATACCGTATATACCGTATATAATGTTCCATAATCAACTTATATTAAACGAGTTAATAAGTTCAAATGAAAAATCAGTGTACCGGTATGATTACCGAAACACGTGTGTGTTAATTGTCGAGTGAGTGTGTGTGCGTGTGTGTGTGTTATTGTTCTTGTGTGGCTATATCGACCACCACTGATACACGGTATGCAATAAATGTTATTATAATTATGCTCTATGGAATTGAATTTCATTTTACCTAATACAGTAGTGTTTATAATAGTAAAAGCCAAAGGAAATACTAAGTGTTATTGATTAATTTAACACAAGGTAGTGTTTATGTGGGTGGATGGGTTTAGATTGAGGAGATTGTTCCTGTGTTTTCGACGATTCCATCCTTACACAAGCTATGTTTATATCGATCCTTTTGCACAAGATAGGTTTATATCAATACATTTTACCTTCCACAATTAGAGAAAATATAATTCATCACGAAGTGTAGCCTACCTGTGGAGATTAAACGCACTGTTATATTATATACTATATGAGATATACCGGTACCGGTATATCGTTTTTTTATCATTTTTATTTGCATAATAAATAAAAAAAAAAAAATCCGCTGAACATGATGGCGGTGTTTAGAATATGCTATCATCAATATTGGATTTTATAGAAATAAATCTATAACGATAGTTTTTTGTTTTTTATAGAATCCCAGCCGCACCAAAATATTCGCTCTCAATTGGTTTTCACCCATAATAATTATTTTTTTAATTACATTTTTTATGAACGGCAAGAGGAAAGGTTAGTATATAAGATTTCAACAAAACAATAAATAAAAATAATAATATGTGGAATTTCACCGAAGGTGAAGGTTACTGTTCAGTCCGCCCGTACTTTCCCTCCCTATCTTAGCTGGTTTTCACCCATAATAATTGTTTGTTGTTATTTAAAATAAAAATATGAACGGCAAGAGGAAAGGTTATTATATAAGATTTCAACAACAAAATAAATTAAAATAATAATATGTGGAATTTCACCGTAGGTGAAGGTTACTGTTCAGTCCGCCCATACTTTCCCTCCCCATTTTCACCGATAAAATATGGGACAATGAATATTATGTAAGCAAGTGATATATTGGATTTTTCATTAGCTTTCTAATGGTACATATATGGCCTATGTACGATCAAAACTTTAATTTTTCCTGAATATTTTTTGTCCGTCGCCGCTGTCACCCACTGGTAAATATTTTCGATTCACTTCATGGTCTATTTTCATATAATTTAACGTTCGATACAGATTTTAGATATTAATTTCGTATACCGGCAATGAATACAGATTGTTATTTACGAAGAACCAGCTCTCTACGACAAAAACTTGATTTTATATAAAAAAAAAATCATACGCCTATACCTTACAAAGAAATAATTCGACCTTATCTTACCTTAAACTTGACCGTTGAACGTAATACCTTTAACACCATATGTATTGATGATATCTGTCAGGCTGCCTGACGTTGTGGCGTCGTCCTCGTCGGGTCGGCCACGTGTCACCATCATAAGTCCATCGCCCCTCGTCGTGTTCCCCACGTGCCACGTCGGGGTACGGTTTTGACCGGAATTTTGACCGTTACAGCATTGACGTGGCGCCGTCGTGTTGCAACCGTGGTACCATCTTGCCCGGCGTGGCTACGACGTGTCACCGTCGAGGCTTCGTCGTCAAACGCGTACATCCTGTCACTGTCTCTGCCGATGTACCAATTTGTGTACCTCGTGGCACATCGGGACCAACATCGTGAATGTGTGAAAGTGGCTTTAGGGAAAGATGTCAAAAAGGTCAGGCGAGCAGTCAAAACGAAAGAGTTGAGAGATCAATCCAAGCAGCCGCATAAATCTGGCCGAATATTCTAAAAGATAAGGGCAAGCGGTCATAAAGATTCGGGCAACTAATTGAAAAGATTGTGGTATTGAAATAGACAGGGCAACTGTGATAATTATACTTTATGTACAAGCATGGTGATACTGTAGCTATAAGAAAATACCAAAATTCCCTTAATGTTCGAAGGAGAGGATCGAGCTGCTTGTTTAACTCTATTATAGGCCTAAGCGCATGTAAACTATTGCTACTGTGAGTGGCTCAGCTTTTGGGTTCCCACGAGTACAAGAGGCAGATGCGCTGCGGGGGCAGTGACGTTCCGCCTGTTGAACTATTTACATAGAAGGAAAACAGTACTAATATTCACGTCTTCCCAACTTGGATGTAGCCATCAACAATAACAACAACAGCAATTGCCCGAACCAGATGAAGAAACAAAATTTGACGCATTCACACGTTGGGGTCCATGGTTGTTTTATAAGTGACTGTACTAACTAACAGGGAAGGGTGAATAGCAATAAACCATTATGATTAAAAGCACCGTAACAGCTCATCCTCACACCCTCCCATTGCATCCTCTCCTTTAAACCATGACAACAACCTCACCCCCTTCCCTACTGTGTCACCTCCCTCTCGTTCCCATCAAGCTACGCCATCTATGGGTCATAATCTACAAGATGATGGTGGGCGAGTGATCTTACTAATTTCAGAGCGAACAAAACATGCAGCGAAATTACCATTAGGTGGCCCAGTCGGAAAGGTGACCGACTGTACGTACAAGCTCTCAGCCTATGCCCGAGAGGGAGTAGTTGGAATATAGAAAAAACAAAAACAATAAGATTGCATGCATAACTCAAACCGGATGGATGCATTTGCATAAGGAAAACATGCAAGGTCCATGAGTTTAAATGAATGATTGTTTAATCTCGTTAAAAAGTCGTGTAGCAGTTTCCCACTTTAAACTATAGTTAATTATCTAGCAATTAGAACTGTAGTTGGGAAAGAGGAAGAGGAATACAAACAAAGTACAGGTAAGCAATTTATATTCAGCTTGTTAAGTAATTCATTTGTCATTCATTAAATTCAATGTGTGATGTGACTTTTTAGCGTTACTGTTTTCTACTCTATTGGCAATATTGTATTACTTGCATTGCTAAGATAAAGAAATGTTACATTAGCACTGAATATCTAGGGACAGAATTGCATCTTCGACGCCTTATTTTCTAGGTGGGAAATCACAGTTGTGAGCCACGTCAATGTTATCAGAATGGCTGATTGCAGTCAGTCTGGTGTGGTACAATCAATGACAGCAACAAACATTATATATACAGTCGAGTGCATATCTCCACCAAGATACATTAACCCGTTTGGTGGTAAAATACAACTAAATCTTCATAGCATTTGTACTGGATTCATATCATCCTCGAGATTTCTTAACCTCTGATGTGTGTACTCCCACTTCTAGATTTTATTTTGATTTTTTGTTTTTTTGTTTTTTTTTGCAATTCCATTTCCAGACATTTTAAATGTTTGCATTTCTACTTGCAGACCTTCTCTTCCAACATGTTGACTCAAATAAATAATAGGAAGTCTTATGCTAAAAGGGTCCAATATTCTACCTAACCTCCCTCCTCCTTCACTCAACATACTCATTGTCACCCTTAATCCTCGTTATTTGTTTTCTTACATTCATTAGCCCTAATAACACTTTAGCCCCTACCTACCTATGTTCACCTATGTGGAGTTCGCCACTCTTGCTAGTGGCACCGAAGAGCGCACCGCCCTTCGTTGTTGTTCGAGAATTGGTGCAGCAGACTATTCGAAGAGGTGAAGCGCACCCTTGTGAAGATGTGCTCGTCTGGAACTTTTTGTTGTTCGACATCGAGAGCTCTCTTGAAGCTGTCTAACGAGACACCTCTCATGTCTCTCACTCGCCGCGGGAGTTTGTTGAAGAGACGTGCTCCTCTATGTGATAACCAGCCCTCTCGCAGAGAGCCCATAGCCCCCCGATTTATCATCTTGGGGATCTCGCATTCCCAGCCTCTCCTATCATAGAATTTCATTGCTATTGGTGTATGTAGATTTGGTACAAAACCCTCTGCGATTTTCCACTATATATTATTAAGTATCGTTCCCTTCTACGTTCCAACGAATACATCTCTCTATATATATCTCTCTATCTATATCTCTCTCTCTCACACACATACACACACACACCTCCAAAACACACACACACACACACACTATATTGCCCCCCATTCCTCATTACCCCTTATTATGACAAGCCCCCTCACACCTTACCCCAGCGTATCTCTCCCTCTCTCTCTCTCTGGCTTATCCTCATCGCTGTGTTTACTTCGCTGCGGCACCATTCACGTCACTGCCAGGTGCTGCTGTGGCTGGGGTGGAGGGAGGGGGGTAGGGGTGAGGCTAGTGTAGTTGGGGTGCAGTGGAATGGGGAGGGTAGTGGGGGCTTGTGTCTTGCTCGGGGGTGTGGGGTTGTTGGGTGGGAGGGGGATTTGATGTCTTGGTAGGTAGGGCGGGAAGGAGGGCGGTAGTTGGGTGGGTGTCACTGGGGGAGGGGTGGTTGCTATCTTGGTGGGATGTTGAGGGTCTTGTGAATTGTTCGAGTGTTCTTTTGGAGTGTTTGTTTTCTGCTTGAGGGTATTAATGGAGTTTCTAAGATCTTATTTGGGATTCTGTTGGTCTAGGCTGGTTATATGGAATCTGAGTGGGATGCTTGGTATATGCTCCGAAATCTTAAAGAGTGCTACAGATCTTTGTTGGGAGTAGGATATCAGTGGGTTGCTCAATGTTGTTTGAGGTTAAATGGGGTGTTCAAAGGTCTTATTGTCATATCAGAGTATCTTAATAGGGTATTTTATCCATTATCATAAATATAGAATTTATATTCCTGGTGTTTCAGACGTGTTTGGCGACTATTCTAGCATACTTGCGTTTTTTGAGGTATAGGAGATCCCCCCCAAGATATTGTTTTCTGGGATCTTATCATAATATACCTAGCATTTTGATATAGTTTAGAGGCTCTTATTTGGGTGCATAAGAGCATATTGGGATGCATGGGATAATATTAATTAAAGGGTTTGGTATTCATCGAAACACTTTGCAAATGATTTGCGTGCTTGATGTCTATGTGCTGATTTACGGTTTATTGTATTTAGGGTTTTAATACATTGTTCCGAGTGTTTGTGGTGATGCTAGAATGCGTACAAAGACAATAAAACATGCTGAGCTATGAGTGGAAAATTTGAGGCATGATGCAAGAGAATAAGACATACTAGTTTAATTAAGGACGGTTAGAATATTGAAGTAATTTATTGACAATTTTAAGCAATATAAATGGAATTAACAGATGGTGTTAAAGGTGGGAGATTTGGGAATAGCGAAACAAACAAACAAATTGAAAATATATCCAATGAAAGCAAGAGCGAGCGAAACAGATATGTATAACCAGTGGGTTAAACTAAGAGAATGAACAGGTGAACTAAGGAACTATGAGAATATTGAACAAAACAGGTGAGACAGTGTAAGGGTTTTTTTTTTGGGGGGGTAAGGGTGAGAGGTAAGAAAATAACAGAGTAAAATATAAAATAACTATAGTACGTGGAAACAAAATATAGTGATATACACAGATTAAATAGGAAAATGGAGGCCAGTGCGAATGGAACAACGGGGCGAGTGGGAACACGACATTGTGACACAAGGAGGTGGAAGCAATAGCTAACAGAACAGACCGGTGGAACACAAAAGTAGAATCATAAACATGGAACACACAGGCGCAACAAGGAGGTAGAAGTGAGAGATAATGACAAAGACAAGTGGAACAACGAGGTAGAAACAAGAACAAACGAAGTAGGCAGGTAGAAAGTAAGGGGAAACACAACAGAATAGGTAAAGTGAGTGGAAGCAAGACAAAGTATAATTGAAATGTAAAACAATAGAAGTTGATACCTGAAAGCGAAACAGGACAGAACAGTCAGAAACCTGAATTAGTGGAAGAAAAAGGAGAAAGTGGATAGACGAATGAGACAAGGGGTGTTAAGGAAGGTTAAACAGACCACAACAGACAAGAACTAGAAAGATGAAAGCATGGATAGTAGATTTGACAGGAGAACTAAATGTGGAATAAGAAAGGTAGAACACTGTAGCAAGCAGATATTATAGAGGGGAATGTCAAATAAAGCTAAACAAAGCAAATCAGCAGAGTGGAGAAGATAGGTGGAACAAATTCGTGAGTGTCTATCTGTCAGTCTGTCTGTTTCTTTCTGTCTATCTGTTTGCATATTTGTCTGACAGTCTGTCTGTATATACACTATATCTATACTTGTCTAGCTGCATATGTTTCTGTCTGCATATCTGTTTCTGTGCCTCTCTCTCTCTCTCTCTTTGTTTGTTTGCTTGTCTGTTTGGCCATCTCTATCTACCAATCTGTCTACAGAAGATGAGGTGGAGTTTGTGTTGGGCACAGGGCAGAGGTGGAAAGAGCTCCCCCCCCTCCCCCCCCCACGGTAAACATGCGGCCAATTAGGCGCTGCAGTCGGGCCATTTGTTACAGCCTCAACTTTTGACAAGCCGGGGTCCTACGGTAATATCAAGTTGAGAGTGTTGTGTGTAACTTTCCCCGCTCCTCGTTTAACTTGCCCGCACAAAAATACCGCCAGACCCAAATGAGCAACTTAGATGGGACAAGAAAAGGGGGCCAGAGTTTTATATTATTCCTGCCTAAGACTGTTTAAAACTCGATAAACTTAGCTGGCTAAAAATCTAGTTAATTTGCTTCATGCTTGAGTTGCACCCTCGCCCCCACCCACACTCCCGCCCCTCACCCCTCGCCCTCCCCTTACGTCTCCATTGTTGACGGCTCCTTGCACTGGCGTCATGTTGTCAACCCGGGACTTGTATTCAAAGAAGAATTTATATTCTAATTTAAGAAATCGTCGAAGTATTTCTAAAGGTCACGGAATTAAAAACGCTATTTAATTTTATCTTAACACGTTCGATCCAATTGCGAATTTTGTTGCACAGTAGGGAGCTCGAGATAAGCTTCCTCTGTCTAGAATAGATATTCACGATACAAGATATAATTATAATATAGGAAAAATAGAATGGGTAATCACAAAAAGATCGAACCTTAAGAGCATGATTAGAATTGGGCAAAGGGATGGTGAGGGAACAAAGAAAGAGTAAGAGAAGCAACTAAAGATATCACATTGAATTACGCGTCAGAGAGAGAGAGAGAGAGAGAGAGAGAGAGTTACAATGAGTTACAAGGAATATATTTGATCTCAAAGACCCTGCGGTTGCAAAATAATATCTACTCTCTTCTTGAACTACTCTACAGAGGAACTGTGTACAACTTCTGAGGGAAGCTTGTTCCAGGTAGAACAGATCTTATATGTGAAATAGTGTCCACAAATACTAGTGCTGAACCTTTTTAATTCTAAATTCCAGCCATGGTTGGGTGTTGTTTTAATATTGAGGCTAAACATTTGACTATAACCCACATTGTGACACCCATTATTTTTTTGAAAACTTCAGTGAGATAACCTCGTAGCCTGCATGTTTCTAACGGAAAGAGATCAAGAACTTTCAACCTGTCCTCTTAGCTTAGTCTTCCAATCGATGGAATAAGCTTTGTAACCCTAGCTTGTGCTCTTTCTAGTTGCTCTATATCGTTCCTGAGTGTTAGAGACCAGAATTGAACAGCATACTTCAGCAAAGGCAGTATCAGAGCATTGTAGAGTGTGAGGACTATTTCCTTATTTCTCTACTTAAATTGTCTCTTAGTACTGTATATCCCAATCATTTCTGAGCTCTCTTCTCTACTTCAGTGCACTGCATGGAAAACTGCCTAGAAAGGTGCCATTTCAGCTCGCACTTCTTGTACAACTCGGAGAAGACAACCATGTGGGCCAGATGACTTGAATCTATTGAACTTACCCATTCTTTTTGCTACCTCCTCTGGGGTACATAAAATTCTGATAAGAACATCATCCTCATGCACTAATCCTGGACTTAGCATGTCACTGGTATTTTCCCTTGTAAATACTGAGACAAAATAGTAATTTAGGAATTTAGCTATATTTTTTTTTTTTTTTTTTTTCTATGTGATTGAGGGAGGCAAAAGGCATAACTGCCTATAGCGAGTGCCTCCCCCATAGTTGAAAGAGTGACAGGGCCATAATCAAGGGACGTTCGAGCCAAAATGCCTGGACACACGGAGTTTGAAGCAATTTAAGTCATAGGAAGAGGGAAAGACTGATTCTGGGAGAGAGTTCCAGAGCTCAGCTGTTGAGTAGAAGAAAGTTTGAGAGTAACGTTTCACTCTTGGGTTGGAGAGTTGCACAGAGTAGGGGTGGGATTGAGTTGCAAGACGGGTACCATGTGCCCTACGTAAAGGAGGTGGTATGCACTGAGATAGCTCTGAGGAACACTGATTATTATAGTAGCGATAGAATAGCGAGAGAGATGCAACATTGCGGCGGAGAGAGAGAGATTGCAGAGAGTTGGTGAGTGGACGGGAGTTAATGATACGAAAGGCCTTCCTTTCAACTTTGTCTAGGAGAGCAGTGTGAGAGGAACCTCCCCACACATGTGAACAATACTCAATACAAGGGCGCACTATGCCCCTGTACAGAGCAAGAAGCTGTGCAGGGGAAAAGAACCCCCTAAGGCGGTTGAGCACACCCAGCTTCTGGGAGGCTGCCTTAGCAAGACTGGTAATATGGTCCTTCCAAATGAGAGCAGAAGAAAAAGAGACACCAAGAATATTGAGAGAAGATGAAGGGTTGATTTTTGTATTGTTGAAGAATAAGGGATAGTCCGCTGGGAGATCCTGACGGGTAGATAGATGGAGAAATTGGGTTTTGGAAGCATTAAAGTTAACAAGGTTTTCTCTGCCCCAATTGGAAATAGTATTTAGATCAGAATTTAAGAGTTCTATAGCTTCATTACGTTTGTCGTTGAGGGATTGCTGGCTGGGGCGTTCTGAAAAACTAATGGAGTAGTGCAAGGTTGAGTCGTCTGCGTATGAATGGATGGGAATTAAGGTACAGTTAAGGAGATCATTTATAAAAATTAGAAAGAGAATAGGAGATAGGACAGAGCCCTGAGGAACACCGGAGTTTATAGAGTGAGGAAGTGAACAATGGCCGTCCACAACCGCGGCTATGGAACGGCCGGAAAGGAAATTAGAGACAAAGGCACAGATGGAGGGATAGAAACCGAAGGAGGGTAGTTTAGAAATTAAAGATTTATGCCAGACTCTATCGAAGGCTTTCGATATGTCTAGTGCAATAGAAAAAGTCTCACCGAAGTCCCGAAAGGAGGATGACCAAGAGTTAGTAAGATATGAAAGAAGATCACCAGTAGAGCGACCCTTAAGGAAGCCATACTGGCGATCTGAGAGCAGATTATGAGAAGAGAAATGCTTAAGAAATTTGGAAGCAAGAATAGTTTCAAAAACTTTAGAAAGACAAGAGATAAGAGCAATTGGACGATAGTTGGAGGGTTGAGAGCGGTCACCCTTCTTTGGGACAGGTTGAATGTGAGCAAACTTCCAGCATGAAGGGAAGACGTTAGAGGATAGACAGAGACGAAAGAGTTTGCCTAGGCAGGGAGTCAGCACGGAAGCACAGTTTTTGAGAACAACAGGAGGAACACCGTCCGGACCGTACGCCTTATTAGTGTTAAGCCCAGAGAGGGTAGAAAGTACATCTTTAGAAGAGATTAGGATATTAGGCATAAGTAAGAGAGAGGAGGGCGGAGAGGGAGGAATAGCACCGGAATCATCCAAGGTGGAGTTTCTAGCAAAAGTTTGAGCGAAGAGTTTAGCTTTGTCAGAGGAAGAAGTGATGGTTGTGCCATCAGAGTGGGAAAGGGGAGGGAAAGACGAGGAAGAGAAATTGTTGGAGAGGTTTTTGGCTAGATGCCAGAAAGCTTGGGAAGAGCTAGAGTTGGATAGTTCAGTGCATTTATTATTGATGAAAGAGTGTTTGGCAAGTCGAAGAACAGATTTGGCTTGATTCCGGGCAGAAACATATGAAGAATGAGAGTCTTGAGTTTTAAGGCGTCGGTACCGTTTGAATGCTTCCTCCTTATTGCGGACAGCAGTGAGAACAGGCTTGAGTAAACCAAGATTTTTTAGCATTAGTCTGAGAGAAAGAGAATGGAATGTATGCTTCCATGCCCGATAGGATTACCTCGGTAATGCGTTCAGCACTCTCCGGGTCCTCGGCCATGGAAGCAGAAATCATTCCATGGGAAATCAAAGAAGTACTGCCGAAGAGCCTCCCAGTCGGCAGCGCCAAAGTGCCACAAGCGCCGCCGGCTAGGAGTATCGGGTGGCTGTACTGGAGAGATAGGACAGGTGACAGAGATAAGTTTATGGTCGGAAGAGCCCAAAGGAGAGAAAAGATCGACAGTATAAGAAAAGGGGTTAGAAGTTAGAAACAGGTCAAGAATGTTGGGCCGATCTCCGATGCGATCCGGGATACGGGTGGGTTGCTGAACTAACTGCTCTAGGTCATTTAGGATAGAAAAGACGTAGGCTTGTTCACCAGGTGGATCAGTAGTGTGAGAGGAGAGCCAATGGCGGTGGTGAACGTTGAAATCTCCTAAGATGGAGATTTCTGAGAAAGGAGAAATGGATAGAATGTGTTCCACTGTAGAGTTTAGATAGTCAAAGAATTTGGGAAAGTTGGTAGAGTTAGGGGAAAGATAGACAGCACAGAAATATTTAGTAAGAGAATGACAGGAAAGTTTGAGCCATAAAGTTGAGAATTCAGAGGAGTCGAAATCGGGAACACGAGAGCAAGTGAGTTTGTTGTGCACATATGCACAACATCCGCCTTTGGCTTTGAAACTAGGATAGAGAAAGTAGGAGGATACAGAGAAGGGGTTGCTGGATGTTGCTACAGACACCTGAGTTTCGGTGAGGAAGAGAAGATCAGGTTTGTAGGAGGAGAGATGGTGCTCAACAGAGTGAAAGTTAGAGGAAAGTCCGCGAATGTTGCAGAAATTAATAGAAAGAGTAACAGGCCGAGGTCCAGGTAATTGTGTGGGGTCGTCAGGGGATGGTCGGTCGGGTGAGGGGGCATTTATGGTCCCCCCCCCTGGGGACTCCGAGGCTGGGCTACAATTCATCATTTTTTTTTTTTTTTAATTTTGGTGTGGAAGAATGAAGTGTGGTGTGCATGTTTAGTGTAGTGAAGTGGATAGGAGGAGGAGGTGTTTGTGAGAGCTAGCTGGATTGCTCTCAGTGTAAATGAGGCACAAAGAAAATCAGTAAGAGAGGCCAAGCAAGAGAAACAGGAGTTCCAGCGACTCTTTATCACATGCCTATAACCTCACCTGGGTCTAGCCCTGATCGATTGGTGCCTACAATCTCCCCACATATTAGTGCCAGAGGCTTGTAATTGGCCTGTTCGATCCTTTAGAGGTCCGATGCTACTTTCGAATGTAACTGAAGAACTCACTTTGCACATTTATAAGATATTTCACTCCCCCACTCCAAGGAATCTAGATCTCTTTGGTCCTAACTTCTGTTGGCCTTTCTGTATGTAACCTTTATCTTTCTAATTGCTGAACCTATGTCACTTGTGAACCGTATTGGTTGAAGTGAGCCTGATTTTGTAAGCTTAGTGGGAACAAATGCAGCTTGTTGGTCCACAAACTGCTCTTTGATTGATCATCAAATGGCATTAGCATTCTGACCCCCAAATCTGATCTGGGATAAGATTCCCCCAAGACCTTCAAAATTTGCTCGACGGAAATCTAGTTTTGAACTCTAAAGACTTGCGGGTCTGATGCAAACGGTGTGAAGAGAGAACCTAACTAGGTTGTGGTCACTACCTCAAAGGGAATACCCAACAGATAAGCTGGTCACAATTTCTTCTTCAGTGGTGAACATGGGATCTACTATATTGTTGCCTCTAGCTGGCTCATTCACTCACTGGGTCAAAATTGTGTTATTAGCTAAGTCAACAAGATGCCTACCTTCAGCATCGGCAGTTCTTAATTCTCAGTTAACCTGGTAATTAAAGTCACCTAAGATCACACTGGTTTTGCTGACGATAAAACCGCTTAATCTTGTGTACAGAAGTTCATCCTTTTTCAACATTTTGAAGTGGAGGCCTATGCACCAGAACAACCCTATAGATAGAGTTACCTAGATAGAGGTATACTCCTAACAGAGAGAGAGAGAGAGAGAGAGAGAGTAAAGCATTACGATATGTCACAAATCAAAGATGTCCATTTACAGAGGCCACACTATACCAACACACCCTACATGCCATTAAGCCCATTCATTTACGTGTAAGAGAAGCAACAATTTTAACATGGGACAAACTAAAAGTGAGCCAAGTAGTAAACGTGAACCACATCATACATCGCTTCGGAGATCGGCCCAACATTCTTGACTTATTTCTAACCTCTAACCCTTCCGCTTATACTATAAATCTTTTCTTTCCTTTGGGCTCCTACGACCATAAACTAATATCTGTCACCTGTCTTATCTCCGGTGCGGCCACCCGATCCTCCCAACCGTCGGCGCTTGTGGCACTTTGCGCTGCCGACTGGGAGGCTCTTCGGCAGTACTTCCTTGATTTCCTTTGGAATGACTTTTGCTTCCGTGGCCGAGTATCCTCGGAGAGTGCTGAACGCATTACCGAGGTAATCCTCTCGGGCATGGAAGCATACATTCCATTCTCTTTCTCTCAGTCTAATGCAAACAAATCTTGGTTTACTCACGCTTGTTTTACTGCTGTCCGCAACAAGGAGGAAGCATTCAAACGGAACCGATTCCTTAAAACTCAAGAATCTCATTCTTCTTATGTTTCTGCCCAGAATGAAGCCAAATCTGTTCTTCGACTTGCCAAGCACTCTGTCATCAATAATAAATGCACTGAACTATCCAACTCCAGCTCTTCTCAAGCTTTCTGGTATCTAGCCAAAAACCTTTCCAACAATTTTTCTTCCTCATCTTTCCCTCCCCTTTTTCACTCTGATGGCCCAACCATCACTTCTTCCTCGACAAAGCTGAACTCTTCGCTCAAACTTTTGCTAGAAACTCCACTTTGGAGGATTTCGGTACTATTCCTCCCTCTCCGCCCCCCTCTCTTCTACTTATGCCTAATATCCTAATCTCTTCTACAGATGTACATACTTTCTACCCTCTCTGGGCATCATTCTAAGAAGGCGTACGGTTCGGACGGTGTTCCTCCTGGTGTACTTCAAATCTGTGCTTCCGTGCTGACTCCCTGCCTAGGCAAACTCTTTCGTCTCTGTCTCTCCTCTAACGTCTTCCCTTCTTGCTGGAAGTTTGCTCTCATTCAAGCTGTCCCTAAGAAGGGTGACCGCTTTCAACCCTCCAACTATCGTCCAATTGCTCTCATCTCTTGTCTCTCTAAAGTTTTTAAAACTATTCTTGCTTCCAAGTTTCTTAATTAAGCATTTATCTTCTCATAATCTACTCTCAGATCGCCAGTATGTATTCCTTAAGGGTCGCTCTACTGATCATCTCCTTTCATATCTTACTAACTCTTGGTCATCCTCCTTTCAGGACTTCGGTGAGACCTTTTCTATTGCGCTAGACATATCGAAAGCCTTCGATACAGTCTGCCACAAATCTCTAATTTTCAAACTACCCTCCTTCGGGTTCTATCCCTCCATCTGTGGCTTTGTCTCTAATTTCCTTTTCAACCGTTCCATAGCTGCAGTTGTGGACGGCCATCGTTCACTTCTTCATCTTATCAACTCTGGTGTTCCTCAGGGTTCTGTCCAATCTTCAATTCTCTTTCTAATTTTCATAATTGATCTTCTCAACAGTACCTCTAGTCCTATCCATTCGTATGCCGACGACTCTACCTTACACTATTCAATTAAGTTTCCAGAACGCCCCAGCAAACAATCCCTCAAAGAAAAAGGTAATGAAGCCATACAACACTTATCTTCTGATCTCACTACCATTTCCAATTGGAGAAGAGAAAACCTTGTTGCTTTTAATTCTTCCAAAACCCCATTTCTCCATCTATCTACCCATTGTGAACTCCCAGAGGACTATCCCCTATATTTCAACAATACAAAAATCAACCCTTCATCTTCTCTCTGTATGCTCGGTGTCTCTTTCTCTTCCGATCTCTTTTTGAAGGACCATATTACCAGTCTTGCTAAGGCAGCTTCACAGAAGCTGGGAGTGCTCAACTGCCTCAAGGGGTTCTTTACCCCTGCAAAGCTTCTTGCTCTGTACAGGGGCACAGTGCATCCTTGTATTGAGTATTGTTCTCATGTGTGGGGATGATCTTCTCAAACAGCACTTCTAGACAAAGTAGGGAGGAAAGCCTTTTGTATCATTAACTCCCGTCCAATCACCGACTTTCTGCAATCTATCTCTCTCTTTGCCGCAATGTTGCACCTCTCTCGCTATTTTATCGCTACTACAATAATCAGTGTTCCTCAGAGCTCACTCAGTATATACCACCTCCTCTACGTAGGGTACAAAGTACCTGTCTTACAACACAATCTCACCCCTACTCTGTGCAACTCTCCAACTCAAGAGTGAAACGATACTTCCAATCTTGTTTCTATTCAATATCTGAGTTCTAGAACTCTCTCCCTGAATCCATCTTTCCCTCATCCTATGACTTAAATTGCTTCAAACTCCGTGTGTCCAGGCATTTTGGCTCAACTGATCCTTAATGTTGGCCCTGTCACTCTTTCAACTCTGGGGGAGGCACTCGTCAAAGGCAGTTTTGCCATTTGTCTCCCTCATCCACATACACAAAAAAAAGTTGGGGGGAGGGTCAGAAGGGGGCTGAGGGCTGTTAGAGAGGACAAGGGGAGGTAGAAGGGCAAGGAGAAGTAGAAGGGGGCAGGTTCCATCATCGCGGGAGCCCAACTAGTCCCTGGAGAGTCGTACCGGGACCTTCTATATGTGTGTATGGACACGCACATGAATGTGCATATGTATGTGTGTGTGTGTGTGTAAGGTGGGGAGAGGAGAAGGCGTAGGTGTGGGAATGTTTGCGTGTGTATGGATGTGGGTTTATGTGTGTCCGTGTGCATGTGTGTTTGAAAGAGGGTGTGTGTATATGTGTGTGTGTGTGTGTGTGTGTGTTAAGGGGTATTGAAAAGAAGGGGTGTTGAGGGAAGGAAGAGAGCGTTGAGGGGGAAGACTGTTGAGGGAGGGTGTTGCAAGAAGGGAGGGATGTTGACGGAGGGGAGAGGATGTTGAGGGAAAGAAGGGGTGTTGAGGGAGGGGAGGGGTGATGAGGGAGGGAAGGGGTGTTGAGGGAGGGGAGGGGTGTGGAGGAAGGGGAGGGGTGTTGAGGGAAGGGAGGGGTGTTGAGGGAGGGAAGGGGTGTTGAGGGAGGGGAGGGGTGTTGACGGAGGGGAGGGGTGGTGAGGGAGGGAAGGGGTGTTGAGGGAGGGAAAGGGTGTTGAGGGAGGGAAGGGGTGATGAAGGAGGGAAGGGGTGTTGAAGGAAGGGAGGAGTCTTGCAAAAAGGGAGGGATGTTGAGGGAAGGAAGGGAGGGGAGGAGACGTTGAAGGAAGGAAGGGGTATTGAGGGAGGGAGGGGAGGAGTGTTGCATGAAGGGAGGGATGTTGAGGGAGGGAAGGGGTGTTGAGGGAGAGGAGGGGTGTTGAGGGAGGGAGGGGGTGTTGAGGGAGGGGAGGGGTATTGAGGGAGGGAACGGGTATTGAGGGAGGGGAGGGGTGTTGAGGGAAGGGAGGGGTGTTGAGGGAAGGGTGGGAGGGAAGGGGTGTTGAGGGAGGGAAGGGGTGTTGGGGGAGAGGAGGGGTGTTGAGGGAGCGGAGGGGTGATGAGGGGGGGGAGGGGTGTTGAGGGAGGGGAGAGGTGTTGAGAGAGGGGAGGGGTGTTGAGGGAGGGAAGGGGTGTTGAGGGAGAGGATGGGTGTTGAAGGAGGGAAGGGGTGTTGAGGGAGGGGAGGGGTGTTGAGGGATGGAAGGGGTGTTGAGGGAGGGGAGGGGTGTTGAGGGAGGGGAGGGGTGTTGAGGGAAGGATGGGGTGTTGAGGGAGGGAAACGGTATTGAAGGAGGGAAGGGGTGTTGAGGGAGTGGAAGGGTGTTAGAGGGAGTGGAGGGGTGTATGAGGGAGTGGAGGGGTGTATGAGGGAGTGGAGGGATGTATGAGGGAGGGAAGGGGTATTGAGGGAGGGAAGGGGTGTTGAGGGAGTGGAGGGGTGTTGAGGAAGGGACGAGGTGTTGAGGGAGGGCAGGGGTGTTGAGGGTGTTGGAGGGGTGTTGAGGGAGGGGAAGGGTGTTGAGGAAGGGAACGGGTTTTGAGGGAGGGGAGTGGTGTTGAGGGAGGGAAGGGGTGTTGATGGAGGAAAGGGGTGTTGAGGGATGGGAGGGGTGTTGAGGGAGGGGAGGGGTGTATGAGGGAGGAGAGGGGTGTATGAGGGAGGGGGGGGGTGTTGAGGGAGGGAGGGGGGGTTGAGGGAGGGGAGGGGTGTTGAGGGAGGGAAAGGGTGTTGAGGGAGGGGAGGGGTATTGAGGGAGGGAACGGGTGTTGAGGGAGGGGAGGGGTGTTGAGGGAAGGGTGGGAGGGAAGGGGTGTTGAGGGAGGGAAGGGGTGTTGAGGGACGGGAGGGGTGTTGAGGGAGCGGAGGGGTGATGAGGGAGGGGAGGGGTGTTGAGGGAGGGGAGAGGTGTTGAGAGAGGGGAGGGGTGTTGAGGGAGGAAAGGGGTGTTGAGGGAGAGGAGGGGTGTTGAGAGAGTGGAGGGGTGTTTAGGGAAGGGAGGGGTGTTGAGGGAGGGGAAGGGTGTTGAGGGAGGTAAGGGGTGATGAAGGAGGGGAGGGGTGTTGAGGGAGGGAAGGGGTGTTGAGGGAGAGGAGGGGTGTTGAGGGAGGGAAGGGGTGTTGAGGGAGGGGAGGGGTGTTGAGAGAGGGGATGGGTGTTGAGGGAGGGATGGGGTGTTGAGGGAGGGGAGGGGTGTTGAGGGAGGGAAAGGGTGTTGAGGGAGGGGAGGGGTATTGAGGGAGGGAACGGGTTGTTGAGGGAGGGGGGGGGTGTGGAGGGAAGGGTGGGAGGGAAGGGGTGTTGAGGGAGGGAAGGGGTGTTGAGGGAGGGGAGGGGTGATGAGGGAGCGGAGTGGTCATGAGTCAGGGGAGTGGTGTTCAGGGAGGGAAGACGTGGTGAGAGAGGCGAGGGGTGTTGAGGGAGGAAAAGGGGTGTTGAGGGGGAGGGGGGGGGGTGAAGGAGGGAAGGGGTGTTGAGGGAGGGGAGGGGTGTTGAGGGAGGGAAGGGGTGTTGAGGGAGGGGAAGGTTGTTGAGGGAGGGGAGGGGTGTTGAGGGAAGGATGGGGTGTTGAGGGAGGGAAACGGTGTTGAAGGAGGGAAGGGGTGTTGAGGGAGGGAAGGGGTATTGAGGGAGTGGAGGGGTGTTGAGGGAGGGAAGGGGTGTTGAGGGAGTGGAGGGGTATTGAGGGAGTGGAGGAGTGTTGAGGGAGGGAATGGGTGTTGAGGGAGGGCAGGGGTGTTGAGGGAGTGGAGGGGTGTTGAGGAAGGGACGAGGTGTTGAGGGAGGGCAGGGGTGTTGAGGGTGTTGAAGGAGTGGAGGGGTGTTGAGGGAGGGAAGGGGTGTTGAAGGAGTGGAGGGGTGTTGAGGAAGGGAACGGATTTTGTGGGAGGGGAGTGGTGCTGAGGGAGGGAAGGGGTGTTGAGGGAGGGGAGGGGTGTTGAGGGAGGGGAGGGGTGTGAGGGTGGGGGGGTGTTGAGGGGAGGAGGCGTGTTGAGGGAGGGGGGGGGGGTGGAGGGTGGGGAGGGGTGTTGAGGGAGGGGAGGGGTGTTGAGGGAGGTAAGGGGGTGATGAAGAGGGGAGGGGGTTTGAGGAAGGGGAAGGGTAATGCGAGAGGGGAGGGGTGTTGAGGGAGGGAAGGGGTGTTGAGGGAGGGGAGGGGTGTTGAGGGAGGGAGGGGGTGTGGAGGGAGGGGAGGGGTGTTGTGGGAGGGAAGGGGTGTTGAGGGAGAGGATGGGTGTTGAGGGAGGGGAGGGATGTTGAGGGAAGGAAGGGGTGTTGAGGGAGGGGAGGGGTGTTTAGGGAAGGGAGGGGTGTTGAGGGAGGGGAAGGGTGTTGAGGGAGGTAAGGGATGATGAAGGAGGGGATTGGTGTTGAGGGAGGGGGGAAAGGTGAGGAGAGAGGGGAGGGGTGTTGAGGGAGGGAAGGGGTGTTGAGGGAGAGGAGGGGTGTTGAGGGAGGGAAAGGGTGTTGAGGGAGGGGAGGGGTGTTGAGGGAGGAAAGGGGTGTGATGGAGGGGAGGGGTGTTGAGGGAGGGGAGCGGTGTTGAGGGAGGGAAGGGGTGTTGAGGGAGGGAAGGGGTATTGAGGGAGGGAAGGGGTGTTGAGGGAGGGAAGGGGTATTGAGGGAGGGAAGGGGTGTTGAGGGAGGGAAGGGGTATTGAGGGAAGGAAGGGGTGTTGAGGGAGGGAAGGGGTATTGAGGGAGGGAAGGGGTGTTGAGGGAGTGGAGGGGTGTTGAGGGAGGGAAGGGGTGTTGAGGGAGGGGAGGGGTGTTGAGGGTGTTGAAGGAGTGGAGGGGTGTTGAGGGAGAGAAGGGGTGTTGAAGGAGTGGAGGGGTGTTGAGGGAGGGGAGGGTGTTGAGGGAGGGAAGGGGTGTTGATGGAGGGGAGGGGTGTTGAGGGAGGGGAGGGGTGTGGAGGGAGGGGAGGGGTGTTGAGGGAGGGAAGGGGTGTTGAGGGAGGGAAGGGGTGTTGAGGGAGGGGAGGGGTGTTGAGGGAGGGGAGGGGTGTTGAGGGAGGGAAGGGGTGTTGATGGACGGGAGGGGTGTTGAGTTATGGTTGATGTGTTGAGGAAGGGAAGGGGTGTTGAGGTTTGCAAAACTCAATACGCGCTAAGTCGCCGTCCAAGTCGTGAATGTGTGAGGCGGCCATTAGTCAGCCTAACAAGGAACCAGTTAGTTTTCTTGCTGGTAAAGGGCTTAATATGCCTAATGCCAGAGTTGCTAGTATGTTTGCTTCTCTACAAGCAGCTGGTACGTCTATTTGTAAAGCACTCATTTCGCATAGAGCAAGAGTCGACAGTACACCGGCTTCTCTATGCTAGTTTAGTATGTCTAACGAGGGACCAGTTAGCACGTCTACTGGTCGAGTGCTTGGTAGGCCTAGAGTGCCAGAGTTATTACTGCACCTGCTTCTCTACCACCACCCGTACACTCATTTAGTACAGCTAACGAGCAACAAGTTAGTAAGCCCACTGGTAAAGTGCTTAATACGCCTAGCACCACAGTTGCTAGTATGCATTGCTTCTTTACTACCACTCTCAAGTACATAGTATGCTTAGTACATGCTTAGTACACCTAACGAGAAACCAGTTGTTATTTTTGTTGCTGTTTCCCAGGCCGTCTGGCCGAGCAGCCCAAGGTTCCGAGCAACCATAACCGAGCACCCCCACAGAACCCTTTCTGCTTACCACTAATAAAGCCCAGGTGACCGAAGCCACTCAAAGGCGGGGAGCTGAGGAGGGTGCGGAAACACCCGGGAAACCAAAGCCCCACCCAAGGCCTTGTGCCTCTCAGTAATTATGAAGGGAAAGTTGAGGGGCAAAGGAAAACTGTGACGCTTTGGCTCCCAATCGGCCAAACTCTACGGTGGCAGTAGGGAGGTCAATCCACGGAAGAGACGCCGTCACTCGAGATCTAGACAATATATAAATAAAAGGAACAGTCAGAGTAAGCTATGGATATGGCAGAGAACGCTCAACTCTCACTCTGATAGACCAGCCCATCACCAGCGAGGAACCAGTTAGTACACCTGCTCGTAATTGAAGCGTTTAGTACGCTTAGATAGAGAGTTGCTAGTACGCCTGCTTCTCTACACTCGTTAAGTATGCCTAACGAGAAACCACATAGTATGCCTACTGGTAAACCATTTAGTACGCCTAGTGCCAGAGTCGACACCTCACCTGCTTCTCTATCACCAACACGCTCGTTTAGTGCACCTAATGAGGAACCAGTTAGTCCGCCTACTGATAAAGTGCCATATATATCGAGAACATCCACGTACTACAGCCGGAGCCTGTGAAATGAAGACCAGAAGAAGACAAAAGAGAAGAAGTAAACCCTCTATTATGACAATAGCATTGGTTAACCCGATACACCTGTGAAGATTCAGACTATCTCCTCTATATTGTCCGTGATCCCAGAAAAACATATTGATACTAGAAGAGAGTTTAATACAAGTTGCTGTTCCCAATTTCGGGATTCCTATTAACATATAAATAATTCATCACAATCCTCACTCTATCCCTTGCCCCTTTGCCGAATCGTAATTATATCTATGAGGTTACGTTGAAGATTCCGCTGACACGACTAAGATATGATTATACTTCATTACCATAGAAACCTCCAACACCACTCGTTACACAGTCAATACACACCAACTCCTTTCCCCCACACACACCCTAAGTCTGTACATCATCACAGGCTCAATTATCTTTGTATATATATTGTATTATATTTATGTATATGAATGTAACTATTAATAATCAGTCACTTACCAATGTTGCCAAGCCTAGTTTATAACTTATATAATTAAACCTTATAAACCGTACACGTGTATTTTGTTCTGATCTTCGTTTCCCCAGTAAAATAAATACCTACTGCATTATCTAAAATGGTTAATCGAATATTGTAAGTAGTCTGAAAGAACGCCAGATATTTGGCATATAAGTACTGTAATCATCATCCACATTTCTTTCTGTCTCGAGTCGGCCACCCCCAGCTATGGGGTATTTGCCTTAGTATATGCATATATACATACATACATACATACACGTTTGCAATAGGCAAAACCCAATTATATTTAAAACATATTTTACAATACATGTTTTCCCTTGGTCCAAAATAAAGATTTAGAAACAAGTCAGATCATTATTATATTTTACTCTCTTGTTTTCCATTTACACTATAATAATCTGCAACGTTATTTATAAACAAATTATTAATGTTACAATATACAGTACTTTATATTTTTGTCCATTGGCCAAAGTAAAGGAGAAAATCAAGAAGCAGACTAGGTAGTTAATTATTTAGTCATTAAATTACGTTAATATATTTGTATTCTCTGAGTCAAAAGGAGACAAAAGGCAACACTGCCTGTAACGAGTGCTCCCCCCCCCCCCCTCCACACACACACAAGAGAGTGTGTAAGAGTGAGAGTCAAATTCAAGATGCATTTGAATAAACTTTTCTGGACACTTGGTCTTTAAAGGGGTCAAAGTCGTAGTATGAGGGAAAGATAGCTTGAAGGAGAGTCGAGTTCCAGAATTTACATGTGTGCACTATATTTTTCGAAGCCTTTATTACATTATAAAACAAACTTCACAATGTCTTTTTTTCCGTAAACCAAAACATAAAATACAAATATAAAATCAACAAAACAATAAATATACAAAATTACCAAAAGTCAGGAAATGTATTAAATTGTGTATTTGTTTTATTAGGCTAGGTTCGTTTCTTGAAACCTTCAATATTTTGTAACTCTTTTCGTATATCATGGCGCCTTTCTTCCTATTATTTTGGCTATAAACACACAATTGTCTTGATATAAGGAAGAACCTGTGGGAGACAGAGTTAATTAATATAACCTATACCCTCTCGACTTTTACAGAGCCATCATAATTTGAGTAAAATCGTATAAAATTAGCCAGAATAATATTAAGAAATGCGTCATCGTATTGAGAAGGTTAGAATATACAATAATCACAATACAAGAAAACCAATGTCATTTTAAACTTATTCTAAAATTCTGCATATCTTTACCTGCATATTTAATTTTACATTATAATAATCAGCAACGATAATTAAAGTATAAAGAAAATCGAACTCTGCCTCATAATATACTCCAATTACTTTTCTGTTCGTGGAGCAAATATATAAAAGCCATCAAGAAACAGGGCAAGCAGTTTAATTGCTTATTTAATCGTTTAATTTGAATAATACAGCAATCAACATATAAATTGTTCACACTAAACAACACCCAATTCCATTTTACCAATTTTATATTATTATGTGTTTCTTTCCGTGAGCCAAAGCAAGTTATATGATCAAGATACAGACCAGGTATTTATATATCAATTTCCTTATTTTCATGCTATGTTATTTTTACAAAGTAAAAAGCAACAACAACATTCACACTCGGCAAACCCCAATTCCATTTTAAAACGTACTTCACAATACCATTTTTTCTCCCGTGAGCCAAAACAAACAAGATGATCAAGAAACAGGTCGGGCCCCATTCCAGAACCGGGGAGGAGGGGGGGGGGGGGGGGGGGGGGGTAGAGAGAGGGGGAAGGTGTGGGGGGAGAGGTGCGCCAGTCATATTTGGGTGGGATCAGAGCGGGAAATAGAAATACGAAATTGCCGATTTTCCTGCTATTTTTCAGGCGAGAGATGACGGAGGAAATTGTTTCTCCACTGGTGGCGGTGGTGGTGGTACAGGGGGGAGAGGCAAGAGAGAAGGGAGACTGAGGGGATGTGTAAGACCGAGTTGAAAAAGAGGATGGGAGGGGAAGAGGAGAAGAATTGGATTGAAGAGGAAACAAACGAGAATAATGGGAAAAGGGGAATAGGTGGCGATAAGGAAGAGAGCGGAAGATGAAGAAGGGTACCATGGGAATATGTGGGGGCGAGGAGAAGAAGAGAGAGGATGAGGGGATGTGTGGGACCGAGGGGAAAAGGAGGATTCAGACTGATAGAATGAATGATGTGAATGACAGGATTAGATGAAAAAAGAGCCTGATGGGACAGGTGAGGCCATGGAGGATGAGACTAACATCTGGAGAAGGAACAGGCCGAGTAGAGACGGTAATACTGAGAGGATGAAACAGACGTAGCGGAAGAAGAAGAATACAAATAGAGGAAAACATGAAATATAAGGGAAGAGGATGAGTGAGACTGAGGGGGCAGGTGAAACTAAGAGATGGAGAAGGGGCACTAGAGGAAGGAGGAGTGAGACTGAGAAGAGGAATGAGATGTATGGGGAGGGCAGGAGTGAGACTGATAGGATGAGTGGGACCAAGGAGAAGTGAGAGACAAATAAGAAGACGAGGTGTGACAGAGGGGAGGAATGATTTGCAGAAGAAGAGATATAAGACTGAGGTGACCCGAGAGACTAAAGGGAAGAATGAGAGGTATGGAGAGAACATAAGTGAGACAAGAGGATGAATAGGATGGAGACAAAAACAATGCAATAAATGGTTAGGAATGGACTCTGGAAATGGATGAGAAAATGGTAGAGCTGAGATAATTAAGGGGGGGATGGGCTTATTGATTTGCTTAATTATAATTTTTGTATTATGTTATTTTTTTCGTTTCCTCCCTAGACATCCATCAAGCTTTAAAAAAACACCCCCAAGACTTCCTATCAAGATAAATTTGTAAATTTTTCGATAGACAAATTTACCGGCCGAATGCCGGTTGCTACTCTATTGCAGGCTTGTTACCACTCGCCAGGAAAAATTCGACACCTACATTTTACGAAAGGTCTTAATTTTGACAAAGAAATGGGCGAAATCGCCAAACTAATGGAACGAACGTCTTAAATTCTCAAAACACCTGGGGCTAAAAATGATGGAGAAGGGAAGTTAGCAAAATCAACCTCCCACCTTAAAGGTAACAGTTGAACAAGTAATTCGTAATGGACAAATTAAATTGAGCAATGATAGATTGAGGAAATATATCACAATTCTAAAGGAGCTCACCAGTAGATTGCTTTGTCTAATACAACTGTCATTTCGGTCATTACAGATATGTGATGTTAAGTATATATCTTATTGTTTACAATTTACAAGCATACACAATATACACACACACACACACCAAATGTTCTTGTGGAGACATTTGTTACCAATTCCCAATTGATTAATGTAGGTAAAAGGAAACGTAGTGCTATAAGGGATTGCATTTCGTATGGTGCCACCTCAAATTATTCTTCTGAACGAAAAAATGACCCCATATATATAGGAATCAGTTACATCAAAGTAAAGAGAGGATACCCGATTAATTATAATAGCCATGAAATTAATTAAAACAAAATATAACTAAAACAATTAAATGAGATACACCAAGGAGGACGGGATGGGTTGAAGACCGGGAAAGGTCGAAATTTGAAAGGGAAGAACAAGACAGAACGATTAACACCTCATGAACGAGTACGACCAGTTAGTATAATATAGGGTAAGAAATATAACAAAAATAACAAAATCAAAAATTCACACCAGGGTTTTTATCTTAAATGTTGTGAAGGGACTTACTCTCCCCTTCCCTGTGTAGGACTATGACCTCAAAACAAGACAAGGGATGTGCAAATCCAAGAAGACATCTCAGACCAATAAAAACCAAATTATGAACAGCTCTTGGAAAAATAAATAAAGAGAGAGAGAGAGAGAGAGAGAGCGAGCGAGAGCAAAAAAGAGAGAGAGAGAGAAACTGACTGGGGGACCGAATCTGAACGGAATTTTCACGGATGATCTGTGAATATGGCTCGGCTTTCTCTCTCTCTTTTTTCCTTTTAGATCTCTTACTTTTTGTGTGTCTGTGTGTAAGGGTGCAGGGGGGTTCGTATTGCCCCGTTGGCTTCTGGCCTGATGTGTTCCCGAGGGAGAGAAACCTGTTACCGTCCTGGTTTTTCATATAGTGTATTGTAAATAGCTAGCCCACAGGCACATAGGTATATATTTAAGTATTTTTTTAAATATATACATTTTTATATACACAGATAAATGCTTAGACAGGTAAATACATACATTGAGATAGATTACAAGTAAATACATATGTATATACTGTAGATATATATAATTATATATATATATATATATATATATATATATATTCTGACATACGGAGCCCTGTATATTAATTTAAGAGTTAGAATTAGAGTTGAAGGAGTGTCAAACTACCCAAGCGGCGAAGCAGACTAGCGAGCGACCCAGCGAGTGGGAAACCAGCTCGTCCGCATACCAGCAAACAAGCCTTCACACCTGCGTGGTGCGTCATAGGGGACCCTGCAAACTACTTTGATGACCCGACGCTATGACGTATGATCGACGCCAGGAGATCCCATTGGTCCACGCACCAGCTATGCAACTCGAGGAGCTATGATAGGGGCGCGCACCATCACTAGCCTCCTGATTCGTTCCTACACCATCATTGTTTAGTATATAAGACCCGAGTAGTGGGCATTCAAATCAGTCTCATTTGGAGTTGGGGAAGGTGAACTTGCAGCTGGAGGAAGACGGGGTGAAGTATTATAATGGGATTGTGACTGTCAGTCAGATTATATAAGTGTGTGTTAAGTGTGTTCGGTGTAAACACTTACATTATGTTGGTTAGTGAGATATGTGATTGGGAATTAACGTTAACGCTACTATTATGTGCTTAACTATTTGATTGGGAATTAACGTTAACGCTACTATTATGTGCTTAACTATTTGATTGGGAATTAACGTTAACGCTACTATTATGTGCTTAACTATTTGATTGGGAATTAACGTTAACGGTACTATTATGTGCTTAACTATTTGATTGGGAATTAACGTTAACGCTATTATTATGTACTTAACTATTTTAGTTGACTAACTTGTGGACTAAAGCAACTCTTTAAGTAATTGGGTTATGATGAAAGTAATACTATTGTTTTATATTACTACTTACGAGTTATTTCATTTTCTTTTAATTAAGCTTACATTGCTTAACGGTGCTTAGTACGGTGATGCTATTGTCTCTTAAACCGTCCTGGTGGTGTAATGGTTAAGGTGGCAAAAATATGTGTGTGATAACCCGGGTTCGAATCCCGGTGGATCATATATACTTTAATTAATTTCACTGGGGGTGTGGTGGTGAGATTAATAAAAATAATATTAGTAATATCGCCTTAGACTAACATGGCTGTGTTAATATTACTTCTAGTGATTTCCTAAGCTGAAGAAAATTCTTTTAGCTTCAAAATATTATTTTTGCTTTTCATATTATTTGAGTGAGACCTGAATCGAATCTATGAAGCGATCCAACTAATTATTAAATATATATCTAAGTTTTTATGTGACTTTGATATTAATCCTGATGATAATAATAATATAATACTATTAACGTAAGACAAGAACCAAGAATAATAACTACATTTAAATATAAATAAAAGGACATATAAGAAAACTATTTATTCATTTCAAAGAGGGTAAGAGACAGAAATATTCTTACTTTAATATTTATCTTTCAAGACTTTTATAGAATTAATAGTCCTTCTTTAGATATAACTTATTCGGTTCATAACCATAGCCTACTAAGCTTCGGTTAAATAATAATTCTTTATAAATACTACATGACTTTAATTAGTTTCAGTATTTTTCATAATTAAAGAGTATCAGTCCATAAAGGATACCAAGTCCTAAGATCCAAAATGAAAGGAAGCAACAACAGGAAATAATTTTATTAGATTTTACTTTTGTTTTGTCTTCAGCTGACTGATACCTTAATATATATCTCTGTGCTATCTAGATTCATCAAGTTAACCACTTGAGGATCAAGATACGTAACAGAAGAGTGGCGACCTCGCCAGGATTCGTTTCATACAGTTTCACTCAGTTTCATTACCATTTCACTACTTAACAATCAAATATTAATCATGCCTCAACTAATTAATGACGAAGATGCTCGAGTTTTCATAGAATCAGAACCCACAGCCCCTGATATTGACTGTCTGTCAAAATCCGAACTGAAAGTGCTTGCCTCACATCTCCAGTTAACTGTCTCAAACATGTCCAAAGTAGAGGTGGCTCAGACCATAAAAACCCTCCTGTTCCCTGTAGAAGGCGGGGAGGGAGACGGAGCAGTTGGTGGGATCCCGAGTAAACCTAGCCAACTTGATATACAATTGCCACCTGGTTTGACCGGTGATCAAATATTCGAACTAGAACTAGCCAGAATGAAAATAAATGCCGAAGCAAATGCCGAACAAGCCAGACTAAAAATAGAAGAAGCCAGAATAACAGCAAATATCGAAGAAGCCAGCATAAAAGCCAGAGCAACGACCGAACAATGTGAATATCAATATCGTACGGCTCAACTAAATGTCAATACAAATGCTCCCTTAATTGCTCCCCCTCTGGGATTGACTATGACTAGTGTCATTCCACCTTTCACTGAGGATAATGTGCAGGATTTCTTTGTTTTGTTTGAGGAAGTTGCTGGAGGTATGAAGTGGACAAGAGATCAATGGCCTTTTATGTTACAAACCGTTTGACAGGGCAGGCTCGAGCTACGTATTTGTCAGAAGTAGCAGAAGTTAGGCAGGATTATGACAATCTCAAAGAAGCTATCCTAAAAACCTATCAATTGCAGCCTGAGGCTTACAGGCAATCTTTCCGTAAAAACCAGAAGAAAGTAGAAGAAACCCATAAGGTATTTGCCAGGACCATGACTAAAACTTTCAATCATTGGGTCAAGAGTAAGAAAGTCACAAGCTACAATGATCTGAAGGAGTTGGTCCTGTTAGAAAATTTCCTATGGAAAATTGATTCTTCTGTATCCTATCATTTAAAGGGGAAAAAGGTAGATTGTCTTGCCGACGCCACTGACATGGCTGACACATATGTACTCAACAACAAATTTCGTGGAAAGAAGCCCTACGATAATTCTAGTTCTAATTTTAAGTATCCCAATCACAAATCTGACAGACCCAGTCACAAGCCTATAACGTCTTCCCCAGCTAGCCAAAATAGAATTGTTCCCCCAACTAAAAATGCGACTCAGGGTAATGGTAACAGAGGTGGGCCCCAAAGTAATAGTAATGCTCAAAGAGGGAACGTTCCCGTATCCCCTAAAGTATGTACTTTTTGTGGCATGAGAGGCCACCTAGCTTATCAGTGCTGGGCCAAGGAGAGCTCCGAGAGATCGGGGCAGACAGTTGCCGCCGTATCTCAAACTCCATATGTTCCTTTAATGCAGGACTCCCGACAGAAGGAGTACCTAGCACCAAAAGTTCCTTTAATGCAGGACTCCCGACAGAAGGAGTACCTAGCACCAAAAGTTCCTTTAATACAGGACTCCCGACAGAAGGAGTACCTAGCAGCTAACGTAAATCATCTAGACAGGGGTGTAGTAGCATGTGTGGTGCAACCCACTAGGGTTAAGCCAATAATAATTTCACCATCAGTGCAGGACAGTTACCGTCCCTTTATTTCATCTGGCAACGTGAGATTAAATGGTTGTATGCATAAGGTAAAAATTCTGAGAGACACAGGTTCTACTAGCACCCTCATGGTGAATCCTTACACTGAGTGCCCACCTGGCGAACCAGTTGTAATGAGAGGTGCTGTAGGCCAATTTTATGCACACTTGGTAAAAGGCGAAATTGAATGTGAGTTACTACAGGGTGAGGCCACCATAGCTTTGTGTAGGTCCCAAGATATCCCTGTGCCCGGGGTAACACTCCTTTTGGAGAATGATGTAGCAGGTGAGAAGGTCCGACCAGACCCCATTTTGTCACTTTCCCCTGTTAACGAGCCACTAACCGGTGAGCTCGACAAGGAGATGCCAACAGTTTTCCCTGTGTGTGCTGTCACACGTTCAATGTCTCAAGTAGCAGTTCCCTCAGACAGAAATGTACCGAATGTGAGAGTTGATGAAAGGGATGATGAGAGTGTGAATGACGCTCCAACTGTGCCTGATGATGTGACTGAGGTGGATTTATCTGACACCTTTATGGCTCATCTTGACCCTAACGATGACCATGAAACCCCTCCAAATTGTCCTAGTGGCCTGGTAGAGCTACAGAGAGATGATAGTGAATCCAAGGAGTTAGCTGCCAGGTCCGTGAGTGAAGAGGAATGTGAGAAGGAGGGTGGTGAATGTTTCTACCTCAAAGGAGGAGTATTGTGGCGTAGATGGAGACAGCCACACAGACCAATCGATGACGGGGCCTGGGACGTCCATCAAGTAGTAGTCCCCAAACCTTGTCGAAGAGATATCTTGGAAATGGCACATTGTATACCATTGGCAGGACACCTAGGTGTGAGAAAAACTCTAGACAGGATCAGAGCCCACTTTCACTGGCCAGGAATGCGTGCAGATGTAGTGGAGTTTTGTAGAGTGTGTCACACTTGCCAGATGACAGGAAAACCCAATAAGAAGGTGCCTGTACATCCTCTGGTGCCCTTGCCCGTTTTCGAGAATCCTTTTACTCGGGTGGTAGTGGACATTGTAGGCCCATTGCCTAAGACTTCCCAAGGTAACATTTATTTATTAACTATTATGGACATGGCAACTCGCTACCCAGAGGCTATACCCTTAAGGACTACCTCTGCTCCAACTGTCATCAAGGAACTGCTCAAATTCTTCACCAGAATGGGTTTCCCCCATGAGGTGCAAAGTGATCAAGGAACTAATTTTACCGCTAACATTTTTCAGCAGTCCCTGAAGGAGTTGGGTATCGAGCATGTTAAGTCTAGCACCTACCATCCAGAGAGTCAAGGGGTTCTCGAACGATATCACCAGACATTAAAAGGAATGTTACGTAAGTATTGTACAGAGACCGGAGTTGAGTGGGATAAGGGGGTACCTTTTCTTTTATTTGCTACTCGTGAGGTTCCAACTGAATCCCTGAGTTTTTCCCCTAATGAGCTAGTTTTCGGTCACCAGGTAAGAGGTCCTTTGTAACTATTGCAGGATAGCCTAGTTGGCCAGGAGGGGAACCAAAACCTCCTCAAGTATGTTTCAGATTTCAAAACCCGGCTGAGATCCTCATGTGAGTTTGCAGCTCAAAACTTGACAGTGGCTAAAAGCTCCATGAAGACCTGGTATGACAGAAAAGCCCGTGAGAGGGAGTTTCAGCCCGGTGATGAGGTTTTGGTCCTGCTCCCCATTTTTGGCCAACCTTTATCTGCCAAGTTCAGGGGCCCATATAAGATCATTCGGAGGGTGAGCATTACCGATTATCTAGTAACTACCCCAGACAGGAGAAAACCCACGCAAGTATTCCATATAAATATGTTGAAACCCTACCATAGGTCCCCTGATTCCTCTCCTCCAGATTCTCCCACTGTGGCAGTGAATGTCAGGACCTGTGGGCAGCCTGGTGCGGACAAAGTCTTCAGTTCTCTTACTGACCCGCAACAGACTGTTCCAGAGCCTGAAGGTATCCATGCAGACTTTGACTTGTCATGTAGCCTATCCAACTTTCAGTATAATTCAGTAGCTTGGGGGGAATTACCATCTAAACTATGTCATCTTCCCTCTGATCAAGCGAACCAACTAATCTCTGTTTTATCTCAGTCTCCCAGTGTGTTCCGTGATACTCCAGGGTTCACTTCTTTGGCTGTGCACGACATCGACGTAGGGATGCAACTCCCATTAAACTATCCCCCTACCGTGTCTCACCACAACGCAGGAGTATACTGCAGGTCGAGCTTGACTTCATTTTTTCAAACCAGCTGATCTCAAGGGCCTTAACACCTTACGAGCGGCCTATGCGGTTTATTTATATGTACCGCACAGCGGGGTGTTTTTAGCCAAAATAGGGCTGTTTACGTGATCATTTTCATGCCTAAATAAGACCCAGAACGTAAAACAAGTACCTATCCCTGAAAGGGCATAAACAGAGCTTTCGAATGACACCATAACGATCCTTGTATGATGGATAGTTTTCTTGCAATAACCGTGCAACGCGAGTGCAAAAAGCAGGTAATTCGGTACTTTCGGTACATAATTGAGTATGTAGCGAGTGAGAGAGGGAGGAGGGAGCTGAGATTTGTGTCAGTAGGTTCGCCGCGGTGGTCTGGAGCAGTCATACGCTCGCTAGTCTCCTGCCACCACTTGTCTCTCTCTCTCAGCCACATTACGTGCTGAAATTGCCACTCGACCTATGTCGAGCGCCGCCACATAGTCCAGCTTTATTTAACTCGACTTATGTTGCTCGCCGCTAATTAAGGGTTAAGCCAGTGGAGTAGTCCAGTCATACTTGTGCCAAAGCCAGACGGGAGCCATAGGTTTTGTAGGGACTATAGGCAAGTTAATGCTGTCACAAAGAACGATACCTACCCACTGCCACGGATCAAAGATTACATTTACCAGGTTGGCCTCGTACAGCAGTAAGAATAATTTAATGAGAGGATTTTGGCAATTAGCTCTCCCTTGTAGCGAGGTAAATATCATGCTTTAGTAGTGCGCTGTCAAGCCTTCAGCTGTGAGATGCCTTGCAGTTCGAATAACGCTCCAGCTACGTTCCGGCTATGTTCTGATGTGGTACCTGGAGACGTTGCCTACTTTGGGTGATATCCTTATTATATCCTCATTATAATCTTGCTGTTGCCAATCTGGTGGTGAATCTATTTATGTATTATGTTTAATATTATGTACTATACTCCTTAAACTCTTTTCTAGGGGGGAGGTCTGACATACGGAGCCCTGTATGTTAATTTAAGAGTTAGAATTAGAGTTGAAGGAGTGTCAAACTACCCAAGCGATGAAGCAGACTAGCGAGCGAACCAGCGAGTGGGAAACCAGCTCGTCCGCATACCAGCAAACAAGCCTTCACACCTGCGTGCATCATAGGGGACCCTGCAAACTACTTTGATGACCCGACGCTATGACGTATGATCGACGCCAGGAGACCCCATTGGTCCACGCACCAGCTATGCAACTCGAGGAGCTATGATAGGGGCGCGCACCATCACTCGCCTCCTGATTCGTTCCTACACCATCATTGTTTAGTATATAAGACCCGAGTAGTGGGCATTCAAATCAGTCTCATTTGGAGTTGGGGAAGGTGAACTTGCAGCTGGAGGAAGATGGGGTGAAGTATTATAATGGGATTGTGACTGTCAGTCAGATTATATAAGTGTGTGTTAAGTGTGTTCGGTGTAAACACTTACGTTATGTTGGTTAGTGAGATATGTGATTGGGAATTAACGTTAACGCTACTATTATGTGCTTAACTATTTGATTGGGAATTAACGTTAACGCTACTATTATGTGCTTAACTATTTGATTGGGAATTAACGTTAACGCTACTATTATGTGCTTAACTATTTGATTGGGAATTAACGTTAACGCTACTATTATGTGCTTAACTATTTGATTGCGAATTAACGTTGAACGCTACTATTATGTACGTAACTATTTGATTGGGAATTAACGTTAACGCTATTATTATGTACTTAACTATTTTAGTTGACTAACTTGTGGACTAAAGCAACTCTTTAAGTAATTGGGTTATGATGAAAGTAATACTATTGTTTTATATTACTACTTACGAGTTATTTCATTTTCTTTTAATTAAGCTTACATTGCTTAACGGTGCTTAGTACGGTGATGCTATTGTCTCATATTAGTAATATCGCCTTAGACTAACATGGCTGTGTTAATATTACTTCTAGTGATTTCCTAAGCTGAAGAAAATTCTTTTAGCTTCAAAATATTATATTTGCTTTTCATATTATTTGAGTGAGACCTGAATCGAATCTATGAAGCGATCCTGTAACTTAATGTACTCATAATCAAACCTCAATGTTACGTGGTTAAGAAATACATTTAACTAATTATTAAATATATATCTAAGTTTTTATGTGACTTTGATATTAATCCTGATGATAATAATAATATAATACTATTAACGTAAGACAAGAACCAAGAATAATAATTACATTTAAATATAAATAAAAGGACATATAAGAAAACTATTTATTCATTTCAAAGAGGGTAAGAGACAGAAATATTCTTACTTTAATATTTATCTTTCATGACTTTTATAGAATTAATAGTCCTTCTTTAGATATAACTTATTCGGTTCATAACCATAGCCTACTAAGCTTCGGTTAAATAATAATTCTTTATAAATACTAAATGACTTTAATTAGTTTCAGTATTTTTCATAATTAAAGAGTATCAGTCCATAAAGGATACCAAGTCCTAAGATCCAAAAGGAAAGGAAGCAACAACAGGAAATAATTTTATTAGATTTTACTTTTGTTTTGCCTTCAGCAAATATATATATAATATATATCTCTGTGCTATCTAGATTCATCAAGTTAACCACTTGAGGATCAAGATACTTAACAATATATATATATATATATATATATATATATATATATATATATATATATATATATATATACTGTATATATATATATATATATATATATATATATATATATATATATATATATATATATATAATAATATATATATATAAAAGATTATTATATAAATCTAAAGGTACTGTACATAGAGATAAGAGATGAGTAGATAGGTTAGGTAGATATTTGTTATTCAAGGGTAAAAGGGCCTCCATGATGCACCATCATTGTGTTATCCAATAAACAGAATACAGCCAGACTAATCATCCAGTGAAATATAAATTACTATTAGGATCATATGCTTTTCGTAATACAAGTTACAACGGCCCTATTCACGCCAGTAATTGTGACCTCAACCATATGTTTTCATCATTTGTATTTATTCAATAATATGAAATCTACAAAAAGTTATCCTATATAGCTTAGTTTAGTTTTCTCATATATATTCAATATTTTTCAACTCAACCAAGCTGCTCACCAATGCGGCCCTCTGTCACAGCCATCTCAAAGTCTACCATTGGAATCCTCATAAAATTCTGCTTCCACACATAATATTAATAGCAAGTTTTCTTCCCACACAATTTAGAGATAGGGCGAGTAGAAGGGCGTTATTTTTCTGTTTTGATTTGCTTATTTTCCAGTTTAATCAATAAGGAAGCCAATTGTACAACATTTATGGGAATGCAAGGCTTTTTGGGAGGACACACAAATCCAAGAAACAAATTATCGCCACGCGCGAAAAATCTAGTTTGTACATTGATTTGTCAATACTTGTATTCATCTTCGTTTTTCTCAGTAACTATTAGTGTATCGTTATTCTAAAGTCACCATTTGAATCCCCATACAATTCTGCTTCCAAATATATATTCATAACAAATATTTTCCCATCACAATTTTGAGCTATTGCGAGTAAAATATAAGAAATTTTGTTTCTTTTGTTTAAGACAGGACTTGAAGAAATTTTCAAGGAAAGATAAATGTTTACTTTACGATTCTTTATGCAAGTTATATATACTGCTTGTACTGTAAATCTGTTCTCTCCTTTGGGCTCCTCCAACCATGAACTTATCTCTGTCACCTGTCCTATCTCTCCGGTACGGCCACTCGATCCTCCCAGCCGGCGGTGCTTGTGGCACTTAAACTGGGAGGCTCTTCGGCAGGACTTCTTTCATTCCCCATGGAATGATCTTTGCTTCTGTGGCCTGGGACCCTCAGAAAGTGCTGAACGCATTACTGAGGTAATCCTTTCGGGTATGGAAGCATACATTCCATTTTCTTTCTCTCAGTCTAATACAAACAAATCTTGGTTTACTCACGCTTGCTCTACTGCTGTCCACAATAATTAGGAAGGATTCAAATGGTACCATCGCATTCAAACTCAAGAATTTCATGCTTCATATGTTTCTGCCCGAAATCAAGCCAAATCTGTTCTTCGACTCGCCAAACATTCGTCAATATCAATCAATAATAAATGCACTGAACTATCCAAATAATCTAACTCTAGCTCTTCCCAAACATTCTGGCATCTAACCCAAATCCTCTCCAACAATTTTTCCTCCTCGTCTTTCCCTCCTCTTTTCCACTCTAACAGCACTACCGTCACTTCTTTCTCTGACAAAGCTGAACTCTTCGCTAACACTTTCAATAAAAATTCCACTTTGGATGATTCCGGTGCTATTCCTCTCTCTCCACCCTCCTCTCTCCTACTTATGCCTAACATCATAATCTCTTCCAAGGATGTACTTTCCACCCTCTCTGGGCTTAATACTAAGAAGGCGTACAAACCGGACGGTGTTCCTCCTATTGTACTCAAAAGCTGTGGTTCCGTGCGGACTCCCTGCCCAGGCAAACTCTTCCGTCACTGTCTCTCCTCTAACGTCTTCCCTTCTTGCTGGAAGTTTGCTCTCATTCAACCTGTTCCAAATAAGGGTGACCTTCCTCAACCCTCCAACTATCGTCCAATTGCTCTCATTTCTTGCATCTCTAAAGTTTTTGAAACTATTCATACCTCAAACTTTCTTAAGCATATATCTTCTCATAACCTACTCTCAGACCGCCACTATGGCTTCCTTAAGGGCAGCTCTACTGGTGATCTTATTTCTTATCTTACTAACTTTTGATAATCCCCCATTCGGGTATTTGGTGAGACTTTTCTGTTGCGCTAGACATATCGAATGCCTTCGATAGAGTCTGGCACAAATCCCTTATTTCCAAACTACCCTCCTACGGTTTCTATCCATCCATCTGTGCCTTTGTCTCTAATTTCCTTTCCGGCCGTTCCATAGATGATGTTGTGGACGGCCACCATTCATTTCCTCAACCTATCAACTCCGGTGTTCCTCAAGGTTCTGTCCTATCTCCAATTCTCTTCCTATTATGCATTAACGATCTTCTAAACTGCATTCCCAGCCCCATGCACTCATATGCTAACGACTCGATATTACACTATGCAACTAGCCTTCCACAGCACCATTCACAGCAGGAACTCCAAAACTCACGTAAGGAGGTCATAAAACACCTATCTTCTGATCTCTATACTATATCTAATTGGGGCAGAGAAAATCTTGTTACCTTTAATGCTTCCAAAACTCAATTTCTCCATCTGTCTACTCATCGACACATTCCAGAAAACTATATTTTACTCTTCAACAACATACAAATTAACCCTTCTTACTCTTCAACAACATACAAATTAACCCTTCATCTTCTCTTAATATTCTCGGTATCTCTTTTTCTTCTTATATCACTTGGAAAGATCATATTACCACTCTTGCTAAAACAGCTTCCCAGAAGCTGGGTGTGCTCAATTGCCTCCAGGGGTTCTTTACCCCTGCGCAGCTTCTTGCCCTGTACAGGGGCAGTGTGTCCATGTATTGAGTATTGTTCACATGTGTGGGGAGGATCCACTCGCACAACACTTCTAAACAAAGTAGAAAAGAAATCCTTCCGTCTCATTGACTCACGTCCACTCACTAGTTCTCTGCAGTCTCTCTCTCTTCGCTGCAATGTTGCATCTCTCTCACTATGCTACCGCTATTACAATAATCAGTGTTCCTCAGAGCTCTCTCAGTCTATACCCCCACTCTTCGTAGAGCACGTAGCACCAGTCTTGCAACAAAATCCCACCCCTACTCTGTGCAACTCTCCATCCCAAGAGTGAAACATTATTCTCAATTTTTTTTTCTATTCAACAGCTGAGCTCTGTAATTCTCTCTCAGAGTCAGTATTTATCTCTTCCTATGACTTAAATTGCTTCAAACTCTGTGTGTCCAGTCATTTTGGCTCGAACGTCCCTTGATTTTTACCCCTGTCACTCTTTCAACTCTGGGGGTGGTACTCGACAAAAGGCAGTTCTGCCTTTTGACTCCCTCAATCACATAGACAAAAAATATATGTTTATCCGGCGTTGCAGGAAGTTGTTCATATGGGTTGGTTGGTTCAAAGGTGAAGGATTTTGGGATGGTGACGATCCTAGTCTCTGTGTTTAGGCACGAAGGGTTGTGGCTGCCCAGCTACTTGGGGCGGATCCGTCTGACCTTGCTGGTCTTGGGAAGCCCCAATTTTGTCTTTGGAAACACCTGAGAGCGGGTTTTTGGAATCACCCTGGAAGTCTTGGGAAGCACTTTGTCGGTCTTTGGAACCACTGAGTTTCTTGCCTTTGAAAGCACCTTTCTGGTCGCAAAGCACCGTTGCTTCAGTCTTTTATCAGGTCTTGGGAAGTGCTTTGGAGGTTTTGGGAAGCACCTCTACAAAGATTTTGATCTCGGGAAGCACGTTTATCTCAACCTAGGAGAGCATCGAAGAGCTTATGGGGTGTAAAGTTGCCGAACAATTTCTCCATCCGATATACCTTTTGTTTTTCTTGCTTCTGTTGGTAGTCTTTGGTATCCGGTCTACAAGGGCGGCCTCGGTCAGGTGGTGAGAGGTGAATTTGAGCTGTTTTGGCCTGGAAGCCAGCGGCTTCACCTGAGGTCAGGTGATAGTGGTGGAGGGTAAATTATTCTCTACTTCTTTGTGGGTGTTTTCTTTCTCTTCTGTGTCGGTGTAGGTTGCTCACTAGCCGTTGTTTTCATCGCAGCTTCTGTTGATGGGATTGTTGGAGGTGTTGGTTACCTGATTAATGTCTGCAGTGTGGGCGGTGTGGCGTTGGCCTCTAAAGAAGAAGGTGATTTCCGGTGGCATACTGTATTATTTGTTTCCTTGGTTATGGGTATCATGAGAAACGCTACTATCCTAGGTGTCGGGAATAGTGAGATGATCCCGACAGTTTTGAGTCCAATTGGGTATTTGAATTTGGCAGTATTGTATAGCAAGTACAATTTCGGCTAGTTCTGTATGTACTATAGTTTATTATTAAGTGTAGGTTAAACATTAACTGTAATGCATAAATATTTACATCAGCTCTAGATGTATCATGAAACCAAATCATAGGTTATAATTGTTATGAGCCGGCAGTCATTATGCAACTTCGCGAATTGATGCGATAGAACGCCGGCGGTTAGTCTCTCAAAAACCACCATACAGCCAACAGCTCCCCCCGGCTTTGACTCAACCCATAGTTCACCATGTGCTACCAATATTAATCTATATCAACAGTCCTACATCACCAGTCTTCTAAGCTAAGTTCATTGTATCGATATTGTATTATGTGAACATTTCTACATGTCATGCAAATGAATTAGCCGTGTGTCTACGAAGACTCTTGTCCACCCATTGAATCGTTGGTAATTATTATATAACTATTTGTTGGGATACTTTCATGTACCAGTGAATTAGAAATTTAACCTATCTATATAAATTCCCTACAAATATATGGTCCTTCCTGCCCTAGTGCTTAGTATTTGACCTTAATAGCGTTTGTTTACTTCCGTTCGCTTCAGGTATTGCAAATGGCTGCCGCCTCGAACTTTGTTGGGCCGACTGCCCTTTCATTAGTTTATTAGCCTAGCTTTATCCCTCGAGATTTTTTTCAGGGTGGCGCGGTCTCATTAGTTTATAGGGGCTAGAATCCATGTTTTTTGGACGTTGTGCTCCTTACCATTCTTGGAGGGTTGTTGGGCTAGTGCTAGGTGTGAGGGTTTTTCGTTGGTTACATTTTCGCGCGGTAGAGCTAGGCTAGGACTGCAAGTGTCTGTGGTTGCTCTTCATTTCGCTTTGGTGGTAGGCCTGTGGTGTTCTTTATGTTTTGTCGTTGTGAGACTCATTATTAAATTTGCTGGTGGGGAGGGTTCTCATGTGACTCATTTAATTAAATTGTATAGCCTAGTTGCCTAATTACGGTCATGAGGTTCGGTCTCCGTTGATTCCTAAGCGATTGACAGCCAGTAGTCAGACCTCATGATTGTAGCATGGGCAGCTGGGCTAGGCCTAATATATTCTACTAGTGACTAGTCAGGTCTTGTCATTTACCCTTCTTTCTCTAGCCCTAGTTTGTTTCTGCTATTTGTCTATCAAGGCTCAATTAATTCATCCTACTGCAGCTAGTAATGACAGTTTCCAAATTGGGAGTGGCAATGCTATTGCCATATAATTTAAATTAATTAGTGTAACTAGTTTGCTTTATAGTTTAGAGAGTTAATAGCCTAGATTCAGACATTAGCAATGGCGGATTGAATTTTTCCAACTTAAGATTTTAAAGGGAGGGATGAAGGGAAGTTTGAATAAATGCTTAAGAGATCTTGATGAATTTTTAGAAAGTGCCTCGGCTGATCAGATAAAGGGCAAGAATGCTACTCTAACTAAATCGCTAGCCACCTTTGAGAGTTATGCTCAGCAGGTATATGGTTTGTTGTCCAGTCCTGAAGATGTGTAAGAAAAATGTCAGCAGGTCTGGAGTATATTGAAGATGTTAATACAGCCTTAGCCAGATTAGCTTCAACTCAAGAATCACACCCTGTTAAGTGGAGATGTCCACTTGAGCAATTTTTTTCTTGACTCCTTCCTCCCTCATGTTTAGCCCCATTGTTTTTCTAATTTTAAGACGTTTGCCCCATTATTTGACTATTTTAAGAACTTTCAACCCATTTCTGTCAATTTTAAAACCTTTCGTGCCTTTTAGGTGTCGATTTTATCCTGGCGAGCGATAGCGAGCCTGTAATTTAAGAGGAACCGGCTTTCAGCCGGAACATTTTTCTACCGAAAAATGTACAAATTTATCTTGAAAGGGTCTCAAGGGGGTGTAATCTTAAGCTTGAAGGATATCTAGGGACCAAACTAAAAACCTCCCCTTAAGGATACCGGTAATCCAAAAGCAACTGGTTTTAACCTTCCAAAGCTTATTTTGCCTACCTTTTCCGGGGATCCAACTACCTGGACTGGATTTTGGGATATATTTGAGTGTTCCGTTCATCGGAATAAGACCCAAAGGTTTACTTATCTCCGTGGACAGTTGAAAGGAGAGGCATTGAAGCTGATAGAGGGGTACAAGCTAGAAGCTACAAGCTATGAGTCTGCAGTGGAACTCTTGAAAAGAACTTATGGGCGAGAGGAAGTAATAAAGACAGCGTTAATAACAAAATTCTTCGCTCTAGATCCTCCATCGTATGATGTGACCGAGTTAAAGGAGTACTATGCCTCTTTTGAGAGCCTCCTCCGGTCAATGGAGACGATGGCCATCACGAAGGAGGAAATCTACAGTGTAAACATCTTGAGCAAGGTACCCTCTCCCCTGAAGGAAATAATTAGACGGCAATTAAGCGATACTCCACTGGACTTAGAAGCGTTGGTGCAGATATTCCAGACCGAAGTCTTCAATATGGAGAGTACTGGACACTACCGACAAGTGGAGATGTCGCCATCCACTGCGGCTTTCCCGGTACAAACATCTCCTAAACAGAAGAGGACGATCACATCAGGTTGCAAGTTGTGTAGTGTACGCGGTCATCCAGGTACCAATGTCCTAAGTATCCTAAGGCTACACAGAAAATTGGCAAGGCTAAATCACTTCATTTATGTACTAGTTGTCTGGCAAGAGACCACTTCAACAGTACTTGCACCAATTCCTACATCAAACCCTGTAAGTATTGCAAGGGGAAACATTGGTTTTCCCTTTGTACCCAGTCTGATCGGCACGACGGCAAAGAAAAAGAGAGAACCACCAAAGAGTCACATGATAAAAATAAAAGCGAGAGTAATAAAATATCTGCTATGTCCATTGCTTCTAGAGAGTGTCAAATGCTTCCTCCTATAATGCTGCCAGTGGTGGGGAGTAATAATAAGCATGTAATGACGCGTACCTTACTCGACCAGTGCTCACAGAGGTCATTCGTTCTGCGGTCATCATTGCCACAGCTCAAGTGTACCAGCAAGGGTCTAGAGAATTTGCGTCTCCATGGTTTCACTGGTGAAGTAGATTCCAGTGACTACGATATAGTGGAGATTTCATATGTCCATAGAAGGAAGGTATGTCCCATCAAGGCTGTTGTGGTCGACAAACTTCCTAGTTTCTATGTGGCATCAGAGATTCAACCACAATTGAAATATCTCAGAAGCAAGGGTTTTAAACTGGCTGATGATCAACTCTCTGCTAACAATGGAATTATGCTACTGGTCGGAGCTGATTATTACTACGACCTGGTTCACCCTGGATATCGGCGGGTAGATAAGCTGATATTGCTCCCCACGATACAAGGGTATGCCATTTCTGGATCCTATGCAACTTCATCTCAAGACACAAAGGTGGAGGTAGTTACGGTCCTTAACCCTTAATTAGCGGCGAGCAACATAAGTCGAGTTAAAAAAAGCTGGACTATGTGGCGGCGCTCGACATAGGTCGAGTGGCAATTTCAGCACGTAATGTGGCTGAGAGAGAGAGACAAGTGGTGGCAGGAGACTAGCGAGCGTATGACTGCTCCAGACCACCGCGGCGAACCTACTGACACAAATCTCAGCTCCCTCCTCCCTCTCTCACTCGCTACATACTCAATTATGTACCGAAAGTACCGAATTACCTGCTTTTTGCACTCGCGTTGCACGGTTATTGCAAGAAAACTATCCATCATACAAGGATCGTTATGGTGTCATTCGAAAGCTCTGTTTATGCCCTTTCAGGGATAGGTACTTGTTTTACGTTCTGGGTCTTATTTAGGCATGAAAATGATCACGTAAACAGCCCTATTTTGGCTAAAAACACCCCGCTGTGCGGTACATATAATAAACCGCATAGGCCGCTCGTAAGGTGTTAAGGTAGCAGTGAGTCCCATAGACAAATACGTTCGGTCTACTGTACCTGATAATCCATGCAATGATATAGACAAGCTATGGGACTTAGACAATATTGGAATTGACCCACATGAACTTGATCGGGAGTCCAAGCTAGCGTTGAGCTCATACGAAGAAACTGTGATGTATGACTCTGGCAGGAGTCAGTATGTGGTAAGGCTCCCTTGGAATGACAATAAGAGTAAATTACCTACAAATTTCCATCTAGCACTTGGTAGATTACGTGGCCTTCAGAAGCAGTTTGTCAAGGATCCAAATTATTGCGAAACTTATGCGTCATTACTAAACGAGCAGGAACAACGTGGATTTGTTGAAAGAGTAGATCCCAGTGAGTATGGGGATAACATTCATTACCTTGCTCACCATGGGATAAAAAAGGACAGTTCCACCACTCCTGTTCGTATTGTATATGACTGCTCAGCTAAATCCAGTGATCGCTCCTATAGCCTGAATGATTGTCTGTACACGGGTCCATCCCTGGTCTCTGATCTCGCGCAAATTATGTTACGCTTCAGATGTCATAAATTTGCATGGGTCGCCGATATTGAGAAGGCCTTCCTGATGCTTCAACTCTCATCGTGAAGACAGGGACTCGACAAGATTTGTATGGCCAAGGGACCCAATGGATCTAGATTCAGAGTATCTGGTATATAGATTCAGAGTCGTCTTATTCAGAGCGACCTGTTCCCAGTTCCTTCTCAACGCTACTATCTTGCGACATCTTGAGGAGGCTGGACTAGATCCTGACTTCAAGAATGAGATCAAGCGGGGGATCTATGTGGACAATCTTCAAGGCACTGGAGACGATGAAGATTTATTGCTCAAGGGATGCTGGAAGATCCGCGATATATTTGCCAAGGCTCATTTATACTTGAGAGAATGGGCCACTAATAGTGATCTGATGAAAGGTCAATTTGCTTCTGACGGTGTAGCTACTAAGAATAGTGAGGTGAATTTTTTAGGCCACAAATGGGACACTACCACAGATTGTATTTCCTTCTGTCACACACCGTGCGACAGTGAGATTATGACCAAGCGCAACTGCTTAAGCTTGTCTGCGAGGTTGTTTGATCCCCTAAGCTATTTGCTGCCTGTCACTATTCGTGCTCGTATGTTTTTACAGCAACTGTGGCGGCTAAAACTAGATTGGGACACACCACTCCCGACTGAGCTACAAGATACTTGGCGGTTCATTCAGTCGGACCTTTCCACATGTTGCAAGGTCCAACTTGATTGTCAGGTTATTAGTGGTCAACAGGTGGATCAACATGCCTTTGCTGATGCCAGAGTGCGTACGGTACTGCCATACACTTATGCAATGGTAGTGAAGCGAAACTGGCTATTGCAAAGGCCAAAGTAGCCCCTATTAAGAAAATGACAGTTCCTAAATTAGAACTTACTGCATTGCTTCTGTCTGCTCGTCTAATAAAGTTTACACTGGATGATTATACAGACATACTACAGATTAATGATGTCTATGTCTGGAGCGACAGTCAAATAGCACTTTCCTGGGTACACAGCCAGAAGGTGTTACCTGTTTATGTTTCCAATCGCACTGATGAGATACATAACTTAGTTCCTACAGCTAAATTTCGCTATGTGAGCACCAAGGATAACCCCAGTGACATAATTTTCCGGGGGATCTCGGCGTAACAGTTAATGTCATCCTCTATTTGGTGGCAAGGACCTACATGGCTTATATCTCCAACTGAATGGCCTCAGGATTTCTGGGGATGCATATCTGATCCTTCAAGTCGGCCCCAAGATGATGTGTTAAGTAGTTCGACTGTGAGTACTACACATCAGGATAACAAGTTGGTAGAGTGGGGACGCTACTGCAGCTATGATCAAGTAATACGGGTATTTGCATGGATATACCGTTTCATTAACAACATGAGAAGTCGGGCTCACAGGTCTTTCCTTAGTGAAGATTCGAAGCATATCAGACTCCATGAATTGAGATCAGCAGAAGCGAAAATAATATGTTTAGTACAAAAGGAATCTTATCCTACTGAACATGAAATACTGAACAAGGATTCAAAGGCCAAACCCTCAAACTTAATGAGGCAGCTAGGATTATATATGGAAGGAAGCATAATTAAGTGTAGAGGCAGGATCCAGAAGGTGGACATTATTGATTCTGCGAAATATCCTGTCCTCCTTAGCTCCTCTCATTTGATTACCAAACTGTTGATTCGCAAATGCCATGGGATCTGCCTACATTTTGGCGTAAATTATGTTCTGGCTTATATGCGACAACGTTGGTGGATCCCTAAGATGCGACAAGCGATTAAGGGGATCCACAATAACTGTACTATCTGTAAAAGATTACAGGGTAAGCCTTACTCCCCAGTTGATCTACCTCCTTTACCTGAGTTCAGGGTACAAAGGACTGATCCATTTCAGGTAACCGGGGTAGACTATACGGGAGCGATTCAAATTAGGGAATCGCCCAGTAATATCGCAAAGGTATATGCCGTACTCTTCACATGTGCGGTAACCAGAGCGATTCACATTGAATTGATTGACGACTTATCCAGTGAGGGTTTTTTACATACTCTAAGGCGCTTTGCAGGTCGCAACGGTTTCCCTCAAATTATTCTGAGCGATAATGCGACTTGTTTTGTCGGGGCATCCAAATTTCTCAAGGAAATAATGGATGACCCGCAGGTTGTGTCTACCCTCACTGGAAAGAGTTGTCAATGGAAATTTATACCAGCATGTGCACCTTGGTTTGGGGCGATTTGGGAGAGGACAATAGGAATTGTCAAGTCTGCCATGAAGAAGGTATTAGGGAGGGCCCTGGTTAACAAAAGGGAGTTATCTTGACAGAGATTGAGATCTCAGTCAACAACAGACCCTTGACCTATACCTCGGCAGATCTTGATGATCCTTTGCCCATTACGCCTTCCATGCTAACACGTGGACGAAATCTGAATCCCTTTCCTAAGTCGTCAGTAACCCACGAGGATATACAAGACCCTACTTTCGGGGATACTGACGCCACACGTCGTCGCTTCCTGCATTTGAATAAGGTGTCGGACGACTTATGGAAAAGGTGGACACAGGAATATTTGCTGTCTCTTCGCGAACGTCACTCGAATGTAATCAAGGGGACGAATCAACGGTGGCCTCTCATATCGGGGATATCGTATTGATTCATGATGAGCGTCCCAGGTTATATTGGAAGCTTGGTAGGATTGTCAATTTGTTCCAGGGCATTGATGGTCATATTAGGGTTGCTAGATTACAGATTTCGACTGGGATTACTTCTCGCCCAGTCGTAAGGTTATACCCCTTGGAGCAGGATGTAGAACTGCCTGATGATACCGGTAACTCTACTAATATACCTCCACAGGGGAGTGCTGGTGACAGTGCTCCTCAGGGTGGAGCAGTTGATAATGAGAAGGATGATCCTTCTCTGGCTTCCAGTGGCGCTCGCCCCAAAAGGAGGGCGGCTATGAGTTCCGTGGATCTTTGGAGATCTAAGATTAACCAAGGTGATCTTTGAATCTTTGATATCCTTTTTTTGTATATAGCTATACTATATTTTGTTTTTGGTGGCGGGCAGTATGTCGGGAATAGTGAGATGATCCCGACAGTTTTGAGTCCAATTGGGTATTTGAATTTGGCGGTATTGTATAGCAAGTACGATTTCGGCTAGTTCTGTATGTACTATAGTTTATTATTAAGTGTAGGTTAAACATTAACTGTAATGCATAAATATTTACATCAGCTCTAGATGTATCATGAAACCAAATCATAGGTTATAATTGTTATGAGCCGGCAGTCATTATGCAACTTTGCGAAGCGATAGAACGCCGCCGGTTAGTCTCTCAAAAACCACCATACAGCCAACAGCTCCCCCCGGCTTTGACTCAACCCATAGTTCACCATGTGCTACCAATATTAATCTATATCAACAGTCCTACATCACCAGTCTTCTAAGCTAAGTTCATTGTATCGATATTGTATTAAGTGAACATTTCTACATGTCATGCAAATGAATTAGCCGTGTGTCTACGAAGATTGGAGTCCACCCATTGAATCGTTGGTAATTATTATATAACTATTTGTTGGGATACTTTCATGTACCAGTGAATTAGAAATTTAACCTATCTATATAAATTCCCTACACTGGGTATTGTGTGTAGCGTTGGTGGTGTTGCAGGTGCACTTATTTGTGGTGCAGGAATAATACAAACTCAACCAGCTCTAGAGTAAATAATATACTAAAGTTCAAACAAACCAGCTCAGACAACCCTAAACCAAACCAAGTTCAATAAACCAATCAAGCTAAACATTTTGGTCTCACAACAAAACCAGCCACCCTTCCCAACTCAACCAACCTCAAAAAAGCCAACTGCGTCCAAAACAAAATTTGAATCAACCAACAGTTCAGTTATATTCAGTTCACTTTACCCTTTCAGTATACGATGAAGCGTTCCTTCTTTTATTTTGGCTACTGTTATAAAATTGTATTCAGTTTAGGAAGGAATTTTATAAGTCAGAGGGTTAGTTAAGTTTTTGCCCTTTTAATTCCGAGTAATCCTTCCTAAACTGCATAAAATCGCCTAATAATAGCCAGAATATATTGTAGATACGTGTCATCGCATCATGAAGGGGTTATTTAGAGGAGCTGGAAAGGACCGGTTCCATCATCACGACGCAATAATTTGGAAGCCTACATACCAACCTGAATTTAGTAAATTACTGGAATCCCACTACACTTAATTAGACAACTTTGTAAAGGTCACTAAGAAGATATTGATTATAGTGGTTAGTTTCATGGTATCAAGAACGTCTTACCAATCTTTATGCTACAGTATTTATGGGTCATCTTATCCCATTCACCATCATTCCGTAACTGTCATCCTATTCTGGTTACCATTAGAAGTTTTTCTTTAGTTTATAATCTACCTCTACGGCTCAAATGGGTAAATACGATATCAATAAGTCCTCTGAATGACACAGGTCCTTTTCAAACTGCATAAAGTCATCTAATTTTAGCCAGCATCAACGGTAAAAAGGCGTGATGGTGGTGAAGGGGTGAAACACTGGCCAGGTCTGACTCTCCTCCCCCACTGATGATGGCACATAGTTCTTTGATGGTTAAATTTTTGGGCGATTTTTGCATGTATTCATTATTTTTTTAGTTTCCTCCCTAGACCTCCATCAAATTTAAAAAAAAAAACATCCATTAGATCCCCCTCTTAGATTAATTTGTACATTTTTCGGTAGAAAAATTTCCCGGCCGAAGGCCGGTTCTCCCAACATTACAGGCTCACTTTTGTTCGCCAGGGAAAAAATCGACACCTAAATAGCACGAAAGGTCTAAATATTGACGAAGAAATGGGGCGAAAGGTCTTAAAATCTACTAACTAATGGGGCAAACATCTTAACATCTGAAAATTAATGGGGCTAAACATAAGGGAGAAAGGGGGCCAGAAAACCGGCCTATTCCCCCCCCCCCCCCTAATGAGTTACAAGGTTAGGCCAAGTGGAGTAATATCCGGCCATCTAACGTTTGGTTGTTTTTTGTGGCGTGTTCGTTTAAACACTATTGACGCCATTTTCGATCAACTTATCTTTAGTTTGCACCTAAAACTTGCTCCCCAGATCCCTCATTGAGCTAAATGTATAAGTTTTTCTATTGACAAATTTCCCGGGCCAAGGCCGATTTCCCTTAATTTGCAAGTTTGCTATCGCTCGCTTAGATAATAATAAAGCACCTGATTGGCGTGCAGCGTCTGATATCGGATGAAAAGTCTTAAAATGCTCAAACTAATGGGTCTAAGCAAGGATGGTTAGAATCAGATAGGGCTAAGAAAATAAGGGATTGAAATAATGCTATTTTAGCAATATTGAATGGTAGGTGGTCGTCCGCATACTTCCATGCACCATCATCCTCCAATCTTGTTTCAAACCCAGGCAATTATAACAAAGAGTTGATTTTTTCACAACTGCTATAGATTGGTGGACACCCTTTATTAAGATATAAAGTACACTCGGATACCGTAGTCTCTAGCCCACCCATAATAATTTGTGGACTTCACCTATATATAATTATGGAAGTATATCTCTTGAAACACATGTATGAATATAATTTTCTATACATCAACTACAAAAGTATATATACTATTTATTGAAAAGCAAGTTCTATCCCAGAATCAATCCAGATAGTTATAATTGCATAAATAAAACATAGGGGGTCCACGAATGTTGATGAGTGGGCTAGAGACTATGGTATCCGAGTGTACAATACTCGTAAAATAAGACATAATAGTGGGCTAGAGACTATGGTATCCGAGTGTACAATACTCGTAAAATAAGACATAATAGTGGGCTAGAGACTATGGCATCCGAGTGTACAATACTCGTAAAATAAGACATAATAGTGGGCTAGAGACTATGGTATCCGAGTGTACAATACTCGTAAAATAAGACATAATAGTGGGCTAGAGACTATGGTATCCGAGTGTACAATACTCGTAAAATAAGACATAATAGTGGACTAGAGACTATGGTATCCGAGTGTACAATACTCGTAAAATAAGACATAATAGTGGGCTAGAGACTATGGTATCCGAGTGTACAATACTCGTAAAATAAGACATAATAGTGGGCTAGAGACTATGGTATCCGAGTGTACAATACTCGTAAAATAAGACATAATAGTGGGCTAGAGACTATGGTATCCGAGTGTACAATACTCGTAAAATAAGACATAATAGTGGGCTAGAGACTATGGTATCCGAGTGTACAATACTCGTAAAATAAGACATAATAGTGGGCTAGAGACTATGGTATCCGAGTGTACAATACTCGTAAAATAAGACATAATAGTGGGCTAGAGACTATGGTATCCGAGTGTACAATACTCGTAAAATAAGACATAATAGTGGGCTAGAGACTATGGTATCCGAGTGTACAATACTCGTAAAATAAGACATAATAGTGGGCTAGAGACTATGGTATCCGAGTGTACAATACTCGTAAAATAAGACATAATAGTGGGCTAGAGACTATGGTATCCGAGTGTACAATACTCGTAAAATAAGACATAATAGTGGGCTAGAGACTATGGTATCCGAGTGTACAATACTCGTAAAATAAGACATAATAGGCATCATTTAAAGCTTAGCGTAATTAAGAACAGGTATTGTATGAATTTCTCCTGATCTATCTGCTAATCATTCTAATCTCACTACCTCAGCCTCGTTCCACTAGAGATCCTATAGTAACACAGATTGGACAACAGTGCCATCTTGATGCTACTGGTGATATTTGCTTCTCTTTACATTCAAATATTAGTTGCAACACAATCCCACCCCTACTCTTTGCAACTCTCTAACCCAAGAGTGAAACGTTACTCTCAGACTTTCTTCTATTCAACAGCTGAGCTCTGGAACTCTCTCCCAGAATCAGTCTTTCCCTCTTCCTATGACTTAAATTGCTTCAAACTCCGTGTGTCCAGGCATTTTGGCTCGAACGTCCCTTGATTTTGGCCCTGTCACTCTTTCAACTCTGGGGGAGGCACTCGCTACAGGCAGTTCTGCCTTTTGCCTCCCTTACTCACATAGGCAAAAATAATAGTATAAATTAAATAAAACCACGTTGTTTGATAACTAGGCACCACAATAGCACAAAAAGAAAAATGCTGGCCACTCTCTCCTACTACGGCATCTTTATCACCCACCACTGAACTCCAACCACCCACCCCAACAACCTCCAGCCTTGATAACACCGAATCCACTATCTTACCCCACCAACCCCACCACAGACTTCACCAATCTAGCCCACCTTTTCTACCCCACACATCACCAGATTTCCACCTCACCTAACTTCATGTTACCAACAATCACACACTAGTATATCACCATCACCCAACACCTTCATCCCGTATTACCTGTATCCAACCACCACCAACCACCCATACTATTTCCCACATGCCTCCATTCCCCACATCCCACCCACAATCTCACTCCCACCCCACCAGGCTCTCCCCCACACCCCAAACAAACCAAGCTAACCAAGTCAAACACCCACTCCTCGACCAGCGGCCTGAAAACCCACGATTGTTGACTCTCCCCCTGCCTCAGCTGGCTTGTTTGTCCTCCTGATAAGCCTCGTGCAAAGTCCCTGTTTGTCAAGCAAATTCTAATCTTGTTGAACATAATTGAGTCGCTGTTGATATAATGATATTTGTTGTATGGTTGGAGATTTACTTTGTAGCCTATGAGGGAAGTTAGAAGTTAGAAAAAGGGTGATTGTGTGTGTGTGTGTGTGTGTGTGTGTGTGTCAGGGAGATACGTGTGTGTGTGTGTAGTGGGATGATATGTGTATGTATGTGTGATAGGGAAATACGTGTATGTGTGAGGGTGGAAGTAATGGTGGTTTGTGAATTATATGATGATGCTGGTAATGTGAATGTGGTAATACACTTAAATTCTGATGGAACTGATGAGTTCTTAATACAAGATGATATGATATGATTGTAGTTGTGGTAGTTTACGACGATTAGGTGTGAGACTATTAGTAGTCGTATATAGTGAGGATATGTACAAAGGTTTCCAAAGGAAGGCAAGCAACAACGGACCTAGGAGTTAATACAGTTCAAGAATGACCTTTAGCAATCAAAGTGGAGTCATTTTAACAATACATATTTTGGCTCCCACAGAACCCTACTAAATTTAATATAATCGCCTAATAGTAACCAAAATAAACATGAAGAATACAGCATGGTACACGGAAAGGGTTAAGATTCGTGTCAATATACCTCAAAGTATATTCACAGAACACACTGTAAAAAATAATTGTGTATATTATAGTGATTTGCCTTTCTAGCCTTTCATTATATGGGTTTATTACTATTAATTATACCTCTATAAGGGTATATTATTATGGACAATATAATTACCCTTTTTAAACCTATACTTTTTGACAGTGGAGGGTTTGCTAGCCTTTTTTACTTGAGTCACTCATAAAAAGTCGCAGACCACTTATGTTTTTCTTATGCCAATGTATATATATATATATATATATATATATATATATATATATATATATATATGTGTGTGTGTGTGTGTGTGTGTGGATGAGGGAGACAAAAGACCAAACTGCCTGTGAAGAGTGCCTCCCACAGAGTTGAATAAGTGACAGGGCCAAAATCAAGGAATGTACGAGCCAAAATGCCTGGACACACGGAGTCTGAAGCAATTTAAGTCATAGGATTAGGGAAAGATGTATTCAGAGAGATAGTTTCAGAGCTCAGCTGTTGAATAGAAGAAAAATGGGAATATAATTTCACTCTTGGGTTGGAGAGTTGCACAGAGTAGGGGTGGGATTGTGTTACAAGACAGGTGCTACGTACTCTATGTATAGGAGACGGTATACACTTAGAAAGCTCTGAGGAACACTCATTATTGTAATAGCGATAGAATAGCGAGAGAGATGCAACATTGCGGCGAAGAGAAAGAGATTGCAGATAATCGATGAGTGGTCGTGAATTAATGAGATGAAAAGCTTTCTTTTTCTACTTTGTCTAGAAGTGCTTCATACAATTTACTTTATAAAACTATATTACCTCCGTCAACGACAATGGAGAAAGGTTATTTTTTCGCCCCCGTTTAACGGTCCGTCTGTTTATGTGTAGTCTGTAAACAATATATCTCACAAACTAATGAACCGATTTTCACGAAATTTGGTGGTCAGATAGAATAGGTGTCAGGGAAGAAGTGATTTGCATTAGGTGAGCCATAAGTTATGAACTGATTTTCACGAAAATTGGTAGACAGATATGATATGCGCCCTGAAAAAGTCATTAAATTTAAGAGGCAATTCGGATCATATGGCACACTGGTGTCATTGTTGTGCATTTAATTATATTTTGTGACCAAACTGGCGTATGCGCAGGTATGTGTGTAAAGGCCAGAAATTGTAGCAATAGCATAAACGGTAATCATGATGCTTAAATATGCTTGAGCCGACCAGGCCAAGTGCGATATCTCTATTGGTTCAATTGGTATAGGGATGCACTCTACTGATCACCTCTTAAATTGAATCACTTCTGTCTTGGCGGATATCCGATCTGTTCACCAAATTGTTTGAACATCGGTTTATAGGGTTTTGAGATATCTTGTTTATAGACAACCAGACAGACAAACAGAGTAAAAAATACCGTAAGTAGTATTCTCTCAAATACGGATAATGAATACTCGTAAGGACTTTCTGGTTATATTCATATAAGGAAATTGATATTAAGTAACATGTATATTAAGGGTACTTTATATAACGGGTACATATGGGATTATGGGAGCTAGAGATTTAATTGAGTTAGTTTTTGCCCCTTTGATTTCTAGAGATCTTTCCTATCTATCTATCTATCTATTGCCTGACGCCGCGATCACCGAAGGGGTGGCCACGAACGAACCGCCCCCATGCACCTCTGTCCCCAGTCAGTCGACGCCCCTCCCCCCAACAAGCACCGCCTTCGTTCATGTACTTCCTCACTCCATCCTTCCCTCTCATTCGGTCTACCTCTCCCTCTCTGTCCCTCCACCTCGCTCTCGTACACCCTCTTAGTCATTCTCTCGCTTTCCATACGTTCCATATGGCCGAACCATCTCAAGTTGTTCCTTTTCACACTTTCCAGCACATCTACCTCCAAACCACACCTCTTTCTTACTTCCTCATTAGTCTGTCTATCCCTCCATGTAACTCCGCACACACTCCTTAAGTAATTCATTTCCACTGAACTCACTCTTGGTCTGAGTCTCTCAACCAACGTCCATGCTTCGCTTCCGTATGTCAGTGTCGGGATTACCACACTGTCATGCAAGGACTTCTTCACTTCCATACTGATCACCCTATTTCTTGTTACTGCTTTTAGCGTTCCTACAACCCTCTTCCCCTGTTGTACCCTCTCCCGCACTTCTTCATCCATAGTCTCATCTTTACTCAACACACTGCCCAGATACTTAAAAGAGTTGACGATCTCCATAGCCTGACCATTCAGCTTCACCTCGCACTCTGTGACTTCACCCCTTTCGAAGACCATAACCTTGCTCTTCCCCGCATTTACCTTCAAATTCCGTTTTTTGCACACTGTTCCAAACTCATTTACCAGACCCTGCAACTCCCATTCATTATCACTCATCAGAACTGTATCATCCGCAAACAGCAGTATAGGTAGCTTCCACTCAATTCCCTCCCTTTTCAGCGATACACCAATATCCACTGCTCTTGATAGTATTTCTTTCATGACTCCATCCATATATACAGTAAACAACCACGGGGACATCACACACCCCTGTTTCAAACCAACATTCAGGTCAAAGAACTCGCTCTGCTCACTCTCCACACGTACTGCCGCCTTTGCACCCTCATACATGCTCTTCACTGCTTTCAGCAACTTGCCCTCTACTCCGTATATTCCAAGTACTTTCCACAAACCTTCTCTATCCACTCTGTCATAGGCCTTCACCAAATCCATAAAGGCAACATACACCTTTTGTTGCTTTTCCAGATATTTCTCCACAACACAATTCAGGGTAAAGATCTGATCTACACATCCTCTTCCCTTCCTAAAACCTCCCTGCTCGTCGCCTATCCATTTCTCTGTTCTCACTCTCACTCTCTCAATCACTACCCTACTGTATACTTTCCCTACTACGCTTAGAAGACATATTCCTCGGTGGTTACCACACACTCCTCTTTCCCCTTTGCCCTTATATAGGGGGACTATTATGCCAGTCTTCCAGTCATCGAGTGCACTCCCCTTCTCCGATGCTAGTTTGCACATTTTCCATACCCATTCTATCACTATCTCACCACCATACCTCAACATTTCCCCACACACTCCAACTGTTCCTGGTGCTTTCCGCAACTTCACTCTTTTCATGGCTTCCCACACTTCTGACCTCCTGATCCCCACCTCCTCCTCCATTACTTCTCTTCTTCTCCCTCCCATACCATATCCAGCTATGTTTGCTGGCTCTTCATTCCTTACATTTAGCAACTCACTGAAGTACTCCCTCCATCTTTCGACTCTCTCTTGCTTCTCGGCTAGCATTCTCCCATTCTTATCTTTCACACCCTTACTGCTTCCCCTGCTTTCCTAAATTGCATAAAATCCTCTAATGACATCCAGAATAATGTGTAAACTTGATTCCTAATATATTATAATATTATGGCCAGTGGTAGATGATTTTATACAGCTTAAGAAGGATTTCAGGGAACCAGAGGAGTGGAAACTATCCTAATTAACCTGATGATTTCCAAAACTTCCTAAACTGAAAACAATGGTTTAAAAAATAGCCAGTGTAGAAGGAAAAAATTTGTTCACTAATACTGAAAGAGTTACTATATAGTCCATGAGCCAAGACCCGAATTTTGGGATATCGGTACCACCCGGGGTGACTAATTCTCTTAGGTGTTTTTAGCTTGCTACATGTCTCTAGTTTATGTTTTGATATGATAGCCCTTGCACATTGGTAGCTTAATGGTCGTTATCACTTCTTGAATAGACATACCCTACCGAAAATTCCGAAAATTCCGAAATTTTTTAAAATGTCAAATTTGGGGACAGGAATGCCTAAATGTCAACAAAATGCATATAGTAATTGTCACATTTAATACAAGTCCTGTAAATACACACTAAGCATGCCATGGGCTTGTACATACTATTATGGCAAATTACTACTCCTAAATATCATCTACGTCAGACTCGGAATCTGACTGTTGTGCCACCGGCTCTTCTTCAATAGCCTTGTTCTGACATGTCTGTAACCTGCACATGTCCGTGCATTTTAGACCATTGCTGAGGCAAGTACACTTAGGGAGTTCGCATGACCGCACACACTTGCAAGACAGTAGCTGCATAACAGCATCTGGTGCTGGTGAGCCTCGCATCCAGTTGACGGCAAGCTTACCGTCCTCATCTGTCATCCAACCGCAGTCTGTTGGGTTCGCAACAAATGGCTGGCTCTGAAGACTTCTCCTCCAGATCGCAGCCTGGTAGTTTGCACGCAGTGCATGCATGAAGAGGCAGTCCTCACAAGGAGGGAGTTGACTTGACTCTACCTCTCCACGTCTTGCACAGAACAGCTCATACCGAAGCTTGTTTACCTTAGTTGTGTGGGTAGATGGTAGGTACATGTGGCAGGTGATTTCCTGTAGCTTCTCAAAGAGTTCAGGAGACACTTCCCATGAGCGTCCAAGTTCGTGAAAAGCATGCTGGTATGTCTTGTCCATCTTCACCTGCTTGAGTGTCGTCATCTTCCCTCGGCCAGCGAATGCACTGACGGTATCACAGCCTGTAAAGGCATGCATACCAATCAATGAATCACACACGCTGCCTCCCAGTGTGTGGCTCAGTGTGGTGATATCCAGGAATCTTGTCCGGTTCTTCGTCCCGCACTTCTGGAACAGATGGGATGGGATCTTGTGGCACATGCCAAGACACAACACCATGACGTCTGTATCTTCTGCAGTGATGATGGCAGACTTGTTCCCAGATTCTGCTGCATGAAGTGCATGGAGAAGAAGGCGTGTGTCTGCTTCTTCTTGAGTTGATTTAAGCTCAGGAGCCTCTTCCCACTGCTCTTTGGTGATCTTGAAGCAGCGCTGCTCACATGTGACATACAGCTCCTTGTCCTTGAGCTTCTCCCTGTGCTGTGGTGCCTTCCATTCTTCTACCAAGAACTTGATAAGACTTGCCTTGTTGGAGGAACTACCGAGTAACTTTCTCCACTGCTGGATGTTGTGCCCAGGTTGAATGTTCTTGAAATGAATTCCTGTGCCTGCACTTCTTTTGGCTCGTTCTGCATCCTTGATGGATGTCTCCTTGTAGATATCAAACACAACATCAATGCGCCTGCTCTTAGCACCTTCATGAACAGCGTGACTCAGTGCTGTACCTGCAAGCTGTGAAAAAGTTTTGTCGTTTCCCTTCAGTTTGTGGACCAGGCTCATCCCATCAATTATGGTAGCAGAGGGCTCGGGTATCACTTCTGCAGGAGAAACATTCCTCTCTAACTCCTTTGCGAGGGCAGCCTTGTTGGTCTTGCGGAGAGACCCATCACCGCTGGCAAGTGCCCAAGGCAAAGGCCCCAGGGGATGAGCCAAGACATCACTCATTTTGAGCTTTCTGTTCTCGGCAACAAGGATCATCTGGCCAAATAGGTTCCTGTCAGCCTTTAAGATAACCTCCTTGGCATGGTCTTGTGAGCGTGGCTTCATTCTGATGTTAGTGAACGTTCTCAGTTTCGTCTTCGTCATCGTGTCATGAAACTGTATAGTTGGCGTATTGATCTCCAGGCGCTCTTCCTTGAAGGCTTGATATGCATCCTCTCCTATTCTGTAGGCCCCTAGAAGGTCTTTGACAACTTCTGGTGGTGCCATAGTCGCAGTTGACAAACTGACAAGATCTTCTTGCTCTGCGTTGAAGGGGTTCAACCAGCTGGTCTCCATCAGTTGAACTAAAGATTGGACATCGGCCTCATCTCTTCTAATCCTGGGCATCTGTAGGTCTGGGTGGCTGAAGTCAGTATACTTTTGGCCTACTACCATAGTCCTGAGCTGCCTTAAGTACCTGCTGCGATACTCCGATGTCAGGTAGTACCTGGCGACAGCTCCGCCTTTCAGGCTGAAGCCTTTTGTGCCCCCTGGTGTCTGGGTGTCTTTGTTGATCGTCTCTTCGATTGTCTGGTCCACAGGGATCCGTCCAAAGGGATTCTTGCTACCGATCTGGACCGAAAAGCCACCTTGCATGAAGTGTTCATGGACCTCTGGGTGTTCAATGGGCAGTCGAGACATCAAGGCATAGTAGTAGGTTAGGAACCGGGCATAGTTCACTTTGTCATAGGCAAAACACCACGGTATCATCTGTCGGATTGCTCCTAGGTGGAGCATCCAGTTGCCTTCTCTGGAGGCTCGAATTAAGTCCAGCATGATCTCAACCATGTCCAGGTATGACATCCAGAATGCTGAGAGGTTGTGTTCATCTCTGAGGGTCTCAAGATAAACTTGGAAAAGCTTCATGATATGTGTGCATGATTCACTCTCCATCAGCTCTTGAAAGAGTCCCTGAGACACATTGCTGTGAAAGCTGTTGATGTCCTTCAGTGTTTCATCTAGATGGTGTATGTCCCTTGAATGGTTTTCTTCTAGCCATGAAAGGAAGCCTTTCCATGCAAGCCTCATCAGTGCTTCATACACGAGCTTGTGTAGTCTCACTGCTCTGTTGTACCTCTTGCCGTTCATCACTCCTGACACTGATCCTTCTGCGATGATACCTGATTCCACACACAGATCTCTAAGACCTGCATCTTGAAACCTCTTTCCTATGGTGGAGATGAGATTACAGATTGTGTGGAAGACGCCCATCCTGATGATAATGTTCTTGAACTTCTCTTGTTTCCAGATAACTTCGGCAGCTTTGGCATAGAGTGCTTGATCAAACACGCACACAATCTTGTTAAGCTGTAAGGACTGCATGATAGCATGCGTTTGTTCCAAGATTTCATTAACGGTGGACATTTCTGTTGCGGGAGCATTGATAGTGGGCAGGTAGCTTACAGTGTCCTGAACCACTGCAATGTCTCTGCGCATTTTGATGTTGAACCCAGTCCAACTGCTGATGGACTGGTCCTCATGGTCTGACATTCGAGTAAGAAGCCAGATATGGTTCTTTGTCTTTGAATCCTGGACTTCCTTGGTAGTGTCGACATACGCAGTCTCAATCCTAGGTGGCCCTGCCCGCCGCCCAACATTGTATATTGGCAGCATTGATGATGTCTGAGTGATGCTTCTTATCTTGGACTTGGTAATCTCTGGCAGGACTTTCTCTGGCACAGAGCCTGCAACCTTGGACTGGACAGCAATGCCATTGACTCTATGAGAAGTACCTGCTCCACTTAGGGTCTCTTCAAGTCGGTCAATGTTATCCCAGGCCAGGGTTGTGAACACACCAGGGTAGATGTTTGCTGGCAGTGGAATGTCATCCTTTGAGCATTCCAGCTTCTGGATACAAAGGGCTGTATCGATCTCCTCAAACATTGAGTAAGACACACAGTGACCAAGACGATTCAGAGTTCGGATCAGTTCTGTGTTTCCTGTCAAAGACTTTACAGCATTGGTCAGCAGTACGTGCTTGGGTGGTTTTGTCTTGCCACTGGTAACAGCAAAGACCAAGTCACTGCCAAAGGAAGTGGCAAGACGTTGAGCTCTTTCAGAGGGAGTTTCACACTCACACTCTCCTGTCAGCAGGGTGTGCAGGAATTGAGTGACTGCTGCAGGAATGACATTCTGATCTGTATCGGGAGGCCATGGCTGACTCACATCTTGTTTATTGATCTCATTCCTCAGCTGCATTCCTGCTTTGGTTAAGACATCTTCAGAGTTAGCTGCTCTTGCTTCTTGCAGGTCTTTTGCCATTTTGTGTGCTTGCCGGGCAAGGTCGTCCATTGAGAGGCTGCGTGGATAGATTAGAAGCTTTCCTTTCTCATCTGGGACAAAGCGTAGTGATTCTCCAAACTCGGTTTCAATCTTTCGGCGAACATGTTTCTTTGTCGCTGGTTTCAGTTGGATAATACCACGGGACATCATGGATCTCTCAAGCCTAGATGTGAGGTTTGTCATAGGCAGTACCTCTGGGTTGGGGAATAATTTGGTCCTTATATACAAGCAGAGTTCCTCGAGGGCTTCTGTCTCAACCTCTTCGTAGCGTGCTTCCTCGCTTTCTTCCTGATTTTCACCTGCACCCGACCTGGCGGCCGCTGGGAAATCATCTTTTGTGAAGAGTTTGTAGCACGACTTGTGGTAGTGACCCTCTGCAGCAACAAGGTCTCTGCTAACTAAACCAAGGATTCTCTGGTTGAGTTTCCTTATTGCTGCTCTGCGAATCTTCTCATCTGCTCGTAGCTCAACACACTGTATGAGTGGCTCCCTTGTCTTTGTTGTTTTTATGTACTTGCTTGACTTCTCGCAGAAGATACATACTTTGGCATACACCCTGCTAGTACTAGGGGCATCCCTTGATGCCCTCCTCCTGGGGTCGACGCTTGCTGATTCTATCTTGACACCCTTGGCAAGGATAGAATCCAGTGACTTCTTCATTGTAAAGAGACTACGACATTTACGGTGATAATGTATGTGTGGTATTCCTCCTTCTTCAAGGCCCTTGGCTGCTTCCAGGACTGGATCATGCTGCCTGATTTCTGCAGCCCTGAGCAATGTGTTCCAGGAGTCCAAATCCTGTGGTGACACCAGAGCATCGCTGTCATCATCAGAGCAGTGGATGATACAGTCGATCCGTGCTCTCTTCCTCGCAGATGGTTCCATCCTGCCGTCAAACAGTCGACACACACCTGCAAAAAATATCACCATTAAACCATGAACAAACAAACACATTACATGGAAACCACTCTACATATGTTTGCTCCTTCCAATAATAAATTATCCCCAAAATATAACAAAAAATCCCCAAATATGAAATAAACCCCTAAATATGGAGAAACTTGAAATACACATCGGAATAATTCTTGTAGAGAATCAAATAAGCTACAAGAGCTGTTAGAATATATTTTTCAATGTTCCCTATATTTAAGGATTTATTCTAGATTTAGAGGAAAATACCCAAAATATAGAGTATATTCCGAAATATGAGGAAATTTGAAAAATACCTAGGAACAACTCTGGTAGAGAATATAATTCTACATAGGTGTTCAAAGTTTCGCGATGATTGTGTGATGGATTTTAAAGAAAATGAGGAAAACGCCGAGCGTCACGCTAAAAATCTTTATTTTTGGGTAGCGCCCCTATTGCATCAAAAAAATTAGACTAAGCTACCAGTGCGAGAAGGCTATCATATCTTAATGTACTTACAGTCACTCTATAAACATTTTAGTACCATTCGTGTTTAGTCACCCCAGGTGGTACCGATATCTGGCCTGGCTCATGGACTAATAGTCTATTCACTGTATTTAGGCGAGACATTTTAACTCATAACCTCTGTAACTCAAATAGGGCTAAAGCAAATGGGCAATAAATTTCCGCAACTATTCCCTGCCTGATTCTTCCCAAATGGTAGAAATAAATTTTCGTTTACTTTAGTCCTTTTATAGGTATGGAGGTTAGTGGTTAAGGAGGGTCACCGGCTGTTTTTATCTTTCTCTCCTTTTTTCTCTTTCCCTGGCTTGTATCCATTCGGCCCCATTCAGCCAACTGTTTTAAGACTTATCCAAATCCAAGTGTCGATTCTTCCTGGCGAGCGATAGCGAGCCAGCATTGTACGGAGAAATCCGGCTTCGCCGGAGACATTTTTCTATCGAAAAATGTACAAACTTAGCTTACTGTCAAAACTAAAAATATGTATATGCTGGCTCGCTACCGCTTGCCAGGAAAATATTGACACCTGGATGGGGGTAAACGTCTTAAAACAGAAGGCTGAATGGGGCCGCATGGATACAAGCCAAAGAGAGAGGGGGAGAAAGAGAAAAAAAGCGAGGTGGGCTCCCTTAAGTTTTCTGGCCTAACCATAGAGTGCGTGGTGTACACCTGCCGTGCGTGTCTCTGGTCTTCTATAGTGGCTAGCTTCCTCTTTATCCCCTTATTAGCGGGGCCCGACTTAAATCCGTATAGAGAACACCTGCCCAAAGAGCGGGGCCTGACTTTAGTTTGTGTGCAATTTTGGAGCAATATTGCCTCTGAGAGAGAGACGAGCGGAGGGCGGAGTGTAGGTCGGGCTCTGAACGTTCGCCACGGGTCCAGCGGGCCTACTGACATTTACTCCACACACATCCACCCTCCCTTCCTCACTACACAGGGTATTATGTCAAGAAATTACCGTATTTTAGGGATTTTTCCTTCGTCTTGCACGATCGTTGCAAGAGAACGCGTGGTCGTAGGAGGATGGTTCTGGTGTCATTGGAAAGCTGAATTAACTCCCTTTCAGGGATACATAATTGTATTACGCTCTGGCTCTTGTTTAAGCATGAAAAAGAGCACGGAAACAAGGCCATTTAGGGTAAATAATAATAATAATAATAATAATAATTATTCAGTCAGCAATTTACAGAGTTGGTACCACATAGTTTGTTACAAATATGACATGTACCAGCCTTGCATAATTCCAACTAAGGATAGCCCAATAAGGCCGTTAGGCATATTTCCATTGCCACCCGCTTGGCGGGTAGTAGAATTTCCTTACGGGCCCGCTCGTAAGGCGTTAAGGCCAGTTTTCTGGACCACTTTCTCCCATTAGTTTTCAGATGTTAAGATGTTTGCCCCATTAGTTAGTCGATTTGAAGACCTTTCGCCCCATTTCTTCGTCAATATTTAGACCTTTAGTGCTATTTAGGTGTCGATTTTTTCCCTGGCGAACGATAGTGAGCCTGTAATGTTGAAAGAACCGGCCTTTGGCCGGTACATTTTTCTACCAAAAAATTTACAAATTGATCTAGAAGGGGGATCTAATGAATGTTTTATTTTTAATTTGATGGAGGTCTAGGGAGGAAACTAGAAAAATAATGAAAACATGCAAAAATCGCCCATAAAGTGAACCATCCCCCCGGGGGGTAACTGTATCTTCACGAGGATGGTCTGGTTTTGGCTCCTTCCTTTTTCGACCCATTTCTTTGGCGAATTTAAGACGTTTTGTCCCATTAGTTTGGCGATTATAAGATATTTCGCCTCATTTAAATTGGGGAGCTTGTAGACTCCAATCGAGCAGGACAAGACCCAGGGGAGACCTCATAGGCATGTGATAAGGAGTTGCTCGAACTCATGTTAAATTTGGCTGGCTTCTCTCACTGTTTCTTTTTGTGTTTCACTTACACAGAGAGTAATATAGCTAGTTCTCACGAACACCTCCTCCTCCTATTCAATTGACTCACTAAACAAGCACACACCAATGTTTTCCAATAAACCAAAAAAGAAAAATATGTTTAAAATAGCGATTATCACTCCTTTAACTTTGGGGAGAAACACTTGTTACAGGCAGCTCTGCCTTTTGCCTCCTTCATACACATAGGACACAAATGTATGTGTCATTAATTTTGTATTTATTTATTTTTGTTTGATCTTGCATGGGGTCTGGAGACGCAATTCTTAACTTCAAAGACGCCTAGAGAACTAAAAGAAAAATGATGGGAAAACTGCAAAAACAATAACTATCCACAGTAAAATAATTGAACTATAAGGAAAACCCTCGAACACAAGTATATATACGATAACGATGAAAACCCTCAACAATGAAATATAGATCACAAAAACCCGCCAAATCATAATATCAGTAATTGTCAATGTCCTGCTTAGAATATTACTTCATTTCATAGCATTGTTTTTTTGTTTTTGTTTTCAATATTTTCCCCTAAGTTTAGCTTTCATATGAACTTTTTATTCTTCCCATGTACCTAACTCGTATTGTATTTCGATGTCTATCTCCTTTGCTAGCTCTTTTTCCAACCATTCTTCCAATGTTTTATCAAACTTCCTTTCATACTCCTTCCCTAGCCTCTTTTCTAACTCGCATTCGATTTCTAATTCCTTTTCCAACTCTTTTTCTAATTCTGACTCCAATTGCAATTCTTTTTCCAACTCTTTTTCTAATTCTGACTCCAATTGCAATTCTTTTTCCAACTCCTGTTCTAATTTTGACTCCTTATCAAACCCAGTGTCTAATAATTGGCTTGGTACCTTTTCAAATACTTTTTCTGACACCTTTTCCATTTCCCGCGTGAGCTCCTTTTCGTTTTCCTTGTTTTTCACTTTACCTATTTTATCCACAAGACCCAGGAAGCTAGTCTTTATACGATTGAAAAACATCTTCTTGGAAAAGCGCTGGGGCTCCGTTGCTTTTTCTGATATTTTATGTTGCGGTCAAATTGGTGGATAGGCCTAAACTAATGCTAACCCGTATAATTTGCTTGATCCTAGACCACAAGACTATAATTATATTCAGTTCAAAGTTCCTCTTAATGCTTCAGATTACTTCTAATTCGAGCAGAAACAAAACACTTCTTAACTAAACCAAGGCGAGCTAGACAATGACATAGATACACGGTCCCCCAATCCACTAAAGCTTACGCCAAGTTATACAGTAACTTAAATTTTTTAATTGTCGACATTTCACGAACCTCATTATATGCAAGATCATCAGTTTTATTTAACATTTATACACTTATATAAAGCATCAAAAGAAGAAAATATATACGTAAATACCGAATGTATCTACTGTAAATACAACAAAAATGAAAAATATAAGAAATGGCGCAAGATGATGTTTTGCATAGTTATTCCGTAAAAAATATTCATTTTCTATGACAAGTTAACAAAAGAAATTGCTGTTACCAGAGTAACTATTATAGATTACCTAAAATACGTTCTTGTTTTTAATCAAAATAATAACAGCTCCGTTTAGTCGGGGACTCAACAGAGGGCTGCTCTTGAGCAGCTTGATGTTTTGAGATTGTTATGACTCGAGGAAGAACGGCAATGGTCAATTCAGGAGAGTTTGGGTGCGGGCGTTAAATTCAGTCATAGGAAACCCTTATATTATCAACTCTGCGTAAGCAGAGTGGTATCGCCCCCTGTATAGTGGTACATGCTGGCCGAAATGTCTGGCTGTCTGTCTATCTATCTGTCTGTCTGTCTGTCCGATAACTCCTCCTAGACCATTCAACGGATTTTCACCAAATTCACACGAACATTCGGTGCGTGAATGCGACGATAATTAAAAACAAAAAAATGAATTTGTGCAATAATAATGATTTTGGGTCCAAAAATATGGTTTTGCCCACCCCCCTCAACCAGCCCCCTCTCCCCCCACCCTGTACCTATTCCCAAGCAATGATGATGGTGTTCTGTGTGTGTTTGCCCCGTAGGGGCAAACTCACACAGAACGCCATCGTTCAGGGGGCAAAAAAAAACTCGCCTGCATTTGTTAGGTTAAGTTAGTTTAGTTGACATTAGAAGGTGACAATTGTAGTGATGATGATAGTAGTAGTGATCATGGTGGTAGTATTAGTGATGAGGGTAGTAGTAGTGATGATGGTGACAATTGTAGTGATGATAATAGTAGTAATAATGATGGTAATATTAGTGGTGATGGTAACCCTTCGCAGAGTTGGGTATGCCTTTTTGAATTTGGGCAAAACGGCACGTCTACTTTATCAACTCTGCGTAAGCAGAGTGGTATCGCCCCCCGTATAGTGGTACATGCTGGCCGAAATGTCTGGCTGTCTGTCTATCTATCTGTCTGTCTGTCTGTCCGATAACTCCTCCTAGACCGTTCGACGGATTTTCACCAAATTTCACACGAATATTCGGTACGTGAATGCGACGGTAATTACAAAATTTGTTTTTGAATTTGTGCAATAGTTATGATTTTATGTCCAAAATATGGTTTTGCCCACCAGCCCCCCCCCCCCCCCTCAACCAGTCTTTCCCCCCCCCCCCCCTCTTTTGGACCCCCACCCTCCACCCTGTACCTATTCCCAAGCAATGATGATGGTGTTCTGTGTGTGTGTACCCCGTAGGGGCACACTCACACAGAAAGCCATCGTTCAGGGGCGAAAAAAAACCTCGCCCGCATTTGTTAGGTAAGTTAGTATAGTTAACATTAGAAGGTGACAATTGTAGTGATGATGGTACTAGTAGTGATGATTGTGACAATTGTAGTGATGATGATATTAGTAGTAATAATGGTGGTAATATTAGTGATGATGGTAACCCTTCACAGAGTTGGGTCTGTCTGTGTGTCTTGTCTGTCTGTCCGAAAACTCCTCCTAGACTGTTCGACGGATTTTCACCAAACTTCACACGAACATTCGGTGTGTGAATTCGACGGTAATTAAGATAAAGTAGACGTGCCGTTTCGCCCAAAATCAAAACGGCATACCCAACTCTGCGATGGGTCACCTACTATTACTAACTAACTAACTTAACCTATCAAATGCGGGGCGAGTTGTTTTCTCCCCCAGAATGCCATCATCATTGCTGGAGGAGGGGGGGGGGGGGGCGACGGGCTGGTGGAGGGCCGAGGGAGGGGATGGGGGCAAAACTATTGTTTTAACCTAAAATAAAGTAGAGTGCCGTTTTGCCCAAAATCAAAACGGCATACCCAACTCTGCGATGGGTCACCATCATCACTACTAGTCACTATCACCATTATTATCATCAGCACTACTACTATTGTAGTCATCACTAATACTCTTACCATCATCACTACTCTCATCATCACTACTACTGTCATCATCACTACAACTTTCACCATAATCACTACTACTCACCATCATCACTAATACTGTCACCATCATCACTACTGTCATCATTATCACTACAACTATCATCATTGCTTGTCACCATCATCACTACTATTATGACCATCATCACTACTACTAGTACTGTCACCATCATATCTACTACTGTAATCATCACCACCATCATCATCACTGCTGTCATCATTACTACTATTATCACCATTATCACTACAATTACCATCATCACTACTATTATCACCATTATCACTACAAATACCATCATCCCCACTATTACTACCATCACTTCTAATGTCAACTAAACTAAATTAACCCAACAAATGCGGGGCGAGATGTTTTCACCCCCAGAACGAAGGCGTTCTGTGTGTGATGGCATTCTGTGTGAGTGTGCCCCTATGGGGTACACACACACAGAACACCATCATCATTGCTTGGGAATAGGTACAGGGTGGGTGGGGGAGGGGCTGGTGGGGAGAGGGGCAAAACCATATTTTAGACCTAAAATCATAACTATTGCACAAATTCAAAATTTTGTTTTTTAATTACTGTCGCATTCACGCACCGAATGGTCGTGTGAAGTTTGGTGAAAATACTTTGAATGGTCTAGGAGGAGTTATCGGACGGACAGACGGACAGACAGACAGACATTTTGGTCAGCATGTACCACTATACGGGGGGCGATACCACTCTGCTCACGCAGAGTTGATCAAAATTATTGAACAAATTCAAAACAAAAATTTGTAATTACCTCGCATTCATGCACGGAATGTTTGTGTGAAGGTTGGTGAAAATCCGTTGAATGGTCTAGGAGTTTTCGGACAGACAGACAGACATTTCGGCAGGCATGTACCACTATACGGGGGCGATACCACTCTGCTTATGCAGAGTCGGTAAAGTAGACATGCCATTTCAGCCAAAATTAAAACGGCATACCCAACTCTGCAATTGGTCACCATCATCACTACTAGTCACTATCATCATTAATATCATCAGCACTACTACTATTATAATCATCACTACTACTCTCACCATCATCACTACTACTCTCATCATCACTACTGCTCTCATCATCACTACAACTTTCACCATCATCACTACTACTTACCAACATCACTAATACTGTCACCATCATCTTACAATCATCATTACGACTGTCAGAATCACCAATACTATTATGACCACCATCACTACTACTAGCACTGTCACCATCGTATCTACTACTGGTATCATCACTACCATCATCATCACTACTGTCATCATTATCACTAAATCTACAACCATCATCACTGCTATTATCACCATCATCACTACTATCAACATTATCCCCACTATTACTACCATCACTTCTAATGTCAACTAAACTAACTTAAACTAACAAATGCGGTGCAAATTTTTGTCACCCCCCCTGAACGATGGCGTTCTGTGTCAGTGTGCCCCTACGTGGCACACACACACACAGAACGCCATCATCATTGCTTGGGAATAGGTACGGGGTGGGGGGTGAGGGGGGGGGGGGGGGGGGGGGGGGGGGGGGGGGGGGGGGGGAACCATATTTTGGACCTAAAATTATAACTATTGCACAAATTAAAAAAAATTAAAAATAATTACCGTCGCATTCACGCACCGAAGGTTCGTGTGAAGTTTGGTGAAAATCCGTTGAACGGTATAGGAGGAGTTATCAGACAGACAAACAGACAGACATTTCGGCCGGCATGTACCACTATACGGGGGGCAATACCACTCTGCTTACGCAGAGTTGATAAAATGTTTTGAATTTGTGCAATAATTTTTATCAACTCTGCGTAAGCAGAGTGGTATCGCCCCCCGTATAGTGGTACATTCCGGCGGAAATATATGTGTGCCCCGAAGGGGCTCACACACAGAACGCGTTCGTTCTGGGGCCGAAAACATCTTGCCCCGCATCTGTTAGGTTAAGTTGACAATAGAAGTGATGGTAGTAATAGTGGGGATGATGGTAATAGTAGTGATATTGGTGATAATAGTAGTGATGATGGTTGTAGTTATAGTGATGATGATGACAGTAGTGATATCACGATGATGGTGATAGTACTAGTAGTAGTGATGATGGTCATAATAGTAGTGAAGATGTTGACAAGTAATGATGATATTTGTAGTGATAATGATGACAGTATTGATGATGGTGACAGTATTAGTGATGATGGTGAGTAGTAGTGATGATGGTGAAAATTGTAGTGATGATGCCAGAATTAGTGATGATGAGAGTAGGAGTGATGATGGTAAGAGTAGTATGGATGCCTATAATAGTAGTAGTGCTGATGATAGTAATGGTGATGGTGACTAGTAGTGATGATGGTGACCCATCGCAGAGTTGGCTATGCCGTTTTGATTTTGGGCAAAACGGCAAATCTACTTTAACAAAGACGTGATTTTCCAGTCCCGTCGCAAGACCACCGTCTCAACCGAGCCGTCGCAAGATCATCACAAGACGGGAAAAACAACACAGGCTTGCTCCAAGCCAGCGCACCATTTTACAAATATATAGGCTAGGCTATACAACTTCCATTTCATCGTAATAACATTCACCGCCAATTTAATTATCATAAGGATCATATAAATGCAATTCTGATGTGGAAAAAACAATCGGTAAATAGCATAGCCTAGGCCTAGTCACAGCTGGGGTTTGTTGTTGTTTCGTGGATAAAATCTACCCAGGCGTACTGTCCGACATTAATGTATTATCAACAATTGGATATTCGTTACTGTGGGCTCTTATTACTCTACTTCCTAATAAGAGGCAAGTAAATTATAAAATAATGTTTGGATAAACAAATATACCGAAATAAATTAGAATGAAGAAACAGTAAGTTGAGTGAGATGTTTCAGCTTGCCGTCAACCCAGCTCCGGAACTCTCTTGCCGTCGCAAGAGAATATTGGTGTCTCGCTTGCTAAAGGTGGGCGTGCGACGGGACCGGAAAAACAGTTTTTGGGGTAGATCTTGCGACGATGGTCTTGCGACGGGACCGGAAAATCACGTCTCAATAGTGGGGATAATGTTGATAGTAGTGATGATGGTGATAATAGCAGCGATGATGTTTTTTTTTTTTTTTTTTTTTTCTATATTCCAACTACTCCCTCTCGGGCATAGGCTGAGAGCCTGTACATTCCACCACTCAACACGGTGAAGCCTGTGAGGTCTTGTTCCAGTCTGGGGAGTGAGACATGTGAAGCATCCATCATGGCTCGAAGCAGCTCCATCTCTGAAGCGGCTGGTTGCTTCGCTCAAGTGCTTCACCGTCTCACCCTCCAAACTCAGACCCTCACTCTCAGAACGCCACCTATTGAGCAGTGAACTCACTGACGCCTGGCTACCCCAGGCCCCCGAAGATACAACTACAGTCCCCTATGTGTAGGTCTGAGGATAATTAGAAGACCTGCAGGACAGTTGCTCCATTTTTAGCTTTAAGTGTTCTTTATTTTTCACAACAGCCCTGGACCTTCCAGCCGCCCCATTAAGTATTATAATATTACCTTGGAACCAGGCCCATATGATAATACCTGAGTTCCCAGGCTAGAATGTATATGTACCTCACAACAACTATTTTTCCCCTTTCCTCTACACACTTTTTCCCCCGAGTTCATTGACCCCTGAAGTAAGAAAATATTTGAATAGGACCTCAGGAAAACCAGAGGAAAGTATGCAAAACCACCCTCACCTACCGACTAGGCGGACTCCATTCAGGATGCGGCTCTTTGGGACGGTGTTGCTACGGTGCCCCCCCCCCCCCCTTGGCCCCCTTGGCCCCCCTGGCCCTCGAGAGTGCCCCTTGGACATTGGCCCCCTTCCGGATTGCTGAAGGACCACCTGTCTGTTGCCTGGCGCCCTGAACCGAGGACCCCTGCTCGAGCTATGGACGTAGCCCTGGACCTAGGACCCCTGCTCGAATTACGTAAGCAGGCCTGGACCTAGGACCCCGGTTCGAATTACGTAACCAGGCCTAAATCGAGGACCCCTGCTCGAGGAGGCAACCAGCTGTGTAAGATTGGCTACTACCCTCTACGCCGGCCAGACCAGTACTCTCGTCCCCCTACCATCCCAAATACTTAAGTGTTTCTGAGTCTTTCTCTGTTGGTTATTGTTGTGAGGTATTGATTATGTAAATATGTGAACCGTGTTGTGCCCTGATTTACTTGCGATCTGTGCCCAAGATCCTATGCTTGCGTAATAAGTTTCATCCTTCTGAACCTGTGTTATTCTGTGTCGATCTTGCCTTCAGTTCTTGACCCTTGTTCAAGCCTTTATTTAATTCATAAATTACGCATACGTTACATATCAGTGTCATTAACGTATATTCAGGCCCTCCACGCTCGCAGATTTACTGACTACGTGTATGTTGATTTATTATTTGTGAGTTGAAGTCCCAATATATTCCGTGATCAATCCATTTACATAATCGCTTTTTACCTAGAACCTACGCCCAATTTTCCAACGAGTGCTTAGTGTAATTCCTAAATTCTCTATTCAGTAATCGCATAATATTATGACATATATCTTATAGACGTGCTTTTATGTTCTTGTAAATCTTGATGTGATATTTCGAATACCGTGTTTAGGAATTCTTTCCTCTGTGTTTCGTATCATTTGCATCCACCATACACTAATTGTATCTGTGTATTTTATTCATCTCGCCCTGTTAACCCGTTCAGGCCCGAGCCTGGTACTGCCTGTTTTAAGTATCAATGAGTAGGACTTCGTCGCCTACGCCCATGTACTAATTGTGCCTGTACATTTGATTTACCTCGCCCTGTTAACTTGTTCAAAAGCAAATCTGATATTGCGTTAAATATCAATGAGCTAAACTTCGTCATTAGCGCAAATTTAATTACTAAATACGATCTACCGATCGATATCTATTAATTAGTCAGTTCTCCCTTGTTGAGATTAAAACTATAGTGTTCATTTACGTATGAGTCTTTTGGAACTCGGTTAGTATTTTGCTTATCTTCGTGTGTTACCTTAATAGTGAATATTGAAGATTACATCTTGATCCAATTAATACCAATTAGCAGACCAAATAAACTACCTTTTTGCTCTTATTAAATTCACATAATTACTCTGCTTTACCTAAGAAAAATATAGTGACACGAATTCCTAAGTTCGGTTCCTTATCGTAGCATATGTTCAAGTAATATAATTCCGTAATAAGATATAACTTCCTTGAGAGCGATTTTGATACTTCTCATTTATTATAAATAATAATCTCAGCCCTTTCATATAAAATAAAGTAACATCGCACTGTAGCTAAGTTCATAGTTGCATTAACTAGAAAGAGTATTATTTACCATCTCAGTTCACCTGGTGACCTTCCCAGTGACCTGACCTGAAGGCAAGCTCATGCGGTCAGTTTTAAAAGGGTCAACTGAGCCCCGCACGTGACTCACCTTGCCTCCTGCGACTGTATCTTTGTTACCTCAACTCTTCTCATTATTACCCTAGGATCATTATCTAGGGCATTGAAGTCTCTTTGAAAACGGAAGATATTCTACTCTCATGTATTATTGCATTGAAGGTTAAAATTGATTTTCGCACATTATGCCTCTATGTATGTTTTTCCACATGATTTGATGTTATACTAGATTCTCACTATTGAGTTCTTCTGGTATCAGTAACCTTGTTCTGACATAAGGACAATATATTATATTTACTCTTATTGTGGGATTTGCCTTAACAATCATTCTTCTCAACCCACCTTCCTGTTTATTAAATAAAATATTCATATGTGTTCTTCCTTGTGTTGTTATTGAGTATTATATTGAACCTTTGAATACCATTTTTACTGCTTATAGAACCTACTTGGGACGTCCCTGTCAAGTATATTTAAGTCCATCAAACCAGAACTGGATTGTTTTAAGGACTGTATCAAGGGAACTAAACGATCACAACCCGGCACAACACTGGTAGCCAGCGGTGTCTTGATACGGCGTACCAGTACAGATATTCTCACAATTTCAAAAAAAAAAATCCGGTATTCAATTGACAATATCCTACTCTCATCATGGCAGCAGCACCCAGGTTCGATATCCCAGTCTTTAAAACCGAGGAGCATGACATCTATACTTACCTGGAGATAGTCAAACCTATCTTAGACATGATGTTTAGGGAAGATGACGCTTCCAAGATACACACCATTGTACTTAAACTAGAAAAATATGCATCAAAGGTATCAGGATACGTGCGTGATAATATGCCAGGGTTGACATGGGCCGAATTTGAAGTTTATGTCAGCTGTTAGCCCCATATTAGGTCAGACGATTGCAGACAAAAAGTTTCATGCAGTCACATATACTGGCGATTTAGATGGGACCATCGGCAAGCTGCAACAACTGGCAATGAACGCTTTCCATGAAGAAACAAATGCACAGAGAAGAAAACTAGTGTTCAAAGCTCTAGTCAGGATTCTCCCTGACCCGGTGGCCAGACATTTCTCCATCATAGACCCTACTAACTATGATGCAGACCTGCTCACAATTAAGAGGATCATGACAATGCATATCCCGCAAGAACCAAGTCAACCCAGCACCACCAACAAGATAGCAGCAGTGATTAGCAAAGTCGCTACTCACCCTACTCCTAGCCCTCTCATTAACAGAGGCCCCACAGTCCCCAAACCCTCAGACAGAATTGAAGAATGGGCACGGATACGCCCTGCTGACTGGAAGCCGTGCAACTCTACCTGCTTACTTTGGTCAATAAAGAGGTCCTTTGGGGAACTCACTAGGAAAAGGAACAGAGCTCCAAGTTGGTGGGCCCACATACCGTGGGTCAAGCCACGACCAGTGTTCGCTATCACAGAAAATAGCATGGCGGGCATAGAAGAAGACATGGAAGACGCCCCAGAGATTTCAATGCATCAGCCGGAGCCGATCCAAGCAAAAAACTTAGATTTTTAGCTCGCCCACCCACACAACTCGTCTCGACCATGGCGGGGGCTCATGACAATACACCACAAGGAGGACTTCCGGTGTATCACAAACTCACTCTGAATGGGGTGAAAGTGCGGCTCTTAATTGATACGGGGGCTTCCCATTCCTGTCTTTTCCTTCCCTTTTTCCAGAAACATAACCAAAGTTTCGGAGGCATTGTGCCCTCCCACATAATCTTAATCAGTGCCAACGAACAGGTTATTCCCAACCTGGGTCAAACTCATCCATTGCACGTCCAAGCCCCCCTTCCCCATCAAGGGGTGCGACACTTATTCGTAGTGTACCCCAGTGAAGCCAAATATGACGGCTACCTAGGGCTAGATTTACTAGCAGCCCTTCACGCCTCCATAGATTGTTGGCGCAGGACTTTGTCATACGACTATCAGTCCGAAAGAAAAAAACAAGCAACAACAAACCCCACCCCCCCTAACGTCAAACAACCTAAACCCCTTCCCAACCCCCATACCTATGACGTCACTGCCCCTCCAGCCCTAGCCAATCACATCGCAAGCTTACCTAACTCTGAATCCTCCCAATTCCCCAAATGCCCCTTCCCACCTAACCCTTGCTTAACTGACCCTCAACCCACACCCCATCCTGAACCTCATTCCTGCCCTACCCAGATCCTGTCCCCTCCCATAATCTCTAAATCAACAACCATTCCACCTCATCATGAACAATGGGTCCCTTTGGCGTCCAGATTCGAAGGGCCTGCCCTTTTAACCCCCCACCTCTGAAGCCCTTTCAATGGGGACTGCCTAACTGCTCCCACTTTGCTACCTCACCACATAAATTGCATTAAAATTGCTAACATATCAAAACAACCTATCCAGCTACCCAGAGGTTTAGAAATTGGAGAACTAGAAATGTACTCCGAAGAACTAACCCCACCTGTTGATCCTTCTCCCCCCTTCTCCAACCCTCTTCCTCTCATACCCTCTACTCTAACCCCCCACCAGCAGACAGACCTCAAAACATCCTTCTTTCCTTTCAAGATATTTTCGCCACTTCCAACCGAGATATGGGTAACACCCAAGTCTTACATCACCCCATTCAGACCGTGGGCAAGCAACCTATCAGGAGGAAAAACCCCATCCAAAGACTCGAAGAAGAAAAACAAGTTCAAGATATGCTCGCAACCGGAATAGTTAAAACCTCCCATAGCCCTTGGTCTTCACTGGTGGTGCTCGTCAGAAAGAAAGACGGATCCACCAGATTCTGTGTCGACTATCGCCAGCTAAACGACGTCACCATTAAAGATGCCACTCCCCTTCCCCGGATCGACGACTCTCTCGACTCTCTACTAGGAGCCAAATGGTTCACCACCCTAGACCTGCAAGCTGGTTATTGGCAAGTACCTGTCCTACCCGAACATCAACAAAAAACAGCATTCTCCACTAGCCAAGGAAGACTTTATGAGTTCACTGTACTTCCGTTTGGTCTCTGCAACGGACCACCCACCTTTTCCAGGTTAATGGAGTCAGTGCTACAAGGTTTAACCTGGGAAACATGTTTGGCTTACCTCGACGACATCATTGTGTTCGGCACAACCTGGGCAGAACACCTCCAAAGCCTCAAACAAGAATTCCAGAGGATTAGAGAGGCCAACCTCAAACTTAAACCCTCCAAATGCACCCTGGCCCAAAAACAAGTCAACTTTTTGGGTCATGTAGTGTCAGAAGATGGTATCGCTCCAGATCCAGCCAATTTAGAAGCCATAAGTAAAATTTCCCGCCCCCCACCAACGTAAAAGGCGTACGTGCGTTTCTCGGCCTGGTCTCTTACTATAGAAGATTCGTAAAGAACTTTGCAACCATTGCTAAACCTCACCAAGAAAGAAGAACCTTTTCAATGGACAGAAGCTAGACTGCAAGCTTTTCCGACTCTCAAAGCCAAATTAGTTGCCTCCCCGGTCGTATCCTTCCCTGACTATACCCAGCCTTTCCGACTCTACACTGACGTATCCCAGTTTGGAATAAGCGCAGTTTTAGGGCAAACCTGTGATGGAAAAGAGCACATCATTGCTTGTGCAAGCCGTACCCTAAGCCCTGCGGAAATCAATTACCCAGCCACCAAGAGAGAGTGTTTAGGCATAATTTGGGCCTTACAACACTTTAAAGCATACCTAGCAGGAGTAAAAGTAACAGTCATAACAGATCATCATGCATTACAATGGCTAAGAAAATCAGACACCAAGAACGCCTTAACTGTTCGTTGGAGAGAATCCCTGGAAGAGTTTGACATAGATATAGTCTATCGACCAGGGAAATTACATACAAATGCGGATGCCCTCTCTCGCCTCCCCCTGCAACATCAACAGGCCACAGAAAAAGAAGACCCCCCTCACACCATCCACGCCATTCACCATCTAGGACAAGTAGAAGAAAGCCAACAAGAATTATTAAGCAACTACCAACGACAACAAAAACCTGACTGGATCCCTAGAAAACTGTTTAACCAGCTATCCAGACGTGGGGATAATTTATTCACCCTAGAAGGAAAAATTGTGATCACCCCCACAAACGCATTTCCCACGATGCAATCAATACACATGGATAATGGCATCCATTTAGCTCAAAAACGCCTCATCGCCACTTTTTAACAAGTGTACTGGACACCATCTCCCTACCTAACTGCCAAGAAGATAACAGAAGCCTGCAGAGCATGTGCCCTAGGAAAAGATAGAACCCGGACACCTGGCCCCACAGGTAAACTAGTTGCATCTAAACCATGGCAACTCCTTGCAGTCGACGTCATGGGACCCCTCGAGAACAGCCATGGACACAAATATAACATCACCTTCGTTGACACCTACTCCAAGTATGTCATAGCATGCCCAGCCAAAGAACACTCTGCTTTGGCAGTGGCAGAAGCACTAATCCAACATGTGTTCCCTTACTTCGGATTGCCAGAAGCCATTCGCTCCGACAACGCCCCAGAATTTACCAGTCATGTGTGGTCACAACTATCACTGATGTGTGGCTTCAAAATCAGTCACTCTTCTCCCTACTGGCCCCAGGGGAACTCCATCTGTGAAAGGAGCCATAGAACCATTGCCAATCAGATCAGAACCCGCCTGCAACAAATGGACTCCAAAGACTGGTCCAGCCAAGTAAGGATTGTGCAATGGGGCATAAACACCTGCCCAAGAGAAGATGGAATTACCCCCCACGAACGAGTGATGGGAGTAACCCCCCTCCTCCTCCCATTACGTCATCTGGCTGCACCGTATGAACCATCCTCTAATTTCGACCAAAATCTACTACACCTCAAGAACAGATTTCGACAAATAAAATATGTCCAAGACCTTCAACCTGATGAGACCCCCAGAGCCAGCCCACATCACATTGGCGACCTCGTCATGGTTGCACACCTGCCAGTCCCCTCCAAAATGAAACCTAGATTCAAGGGCCCCTTTGAAATATTATCTGTGCCCAACTGCTATCAAATTATCATTAATTATTTTGGGGAACCTCGCACGTTTCGTAACAGGCATGTACGTAGATTTCAACCGATCAATGACAATGATGTAATACTCGCTAATCCAGATCAACATGACAGGCTACCAAGTGACAATAATCCCAACTTAGAATCCACAGAGTCCACCCTTCCTGAGCTGCTTCCTCCTTCCTCTCCCTCTCGTCAACTCAAACATCCTGCTGACTTAAACAAATTACATAAGCCAAACCCACCCAACACTATACCCTTACAACATAAGCCAGTTCCTACACCTGCTCCCCCTGTTCCTACCGTACTGTCTCTGCCCCTCCAATACTCTCTACTACGACCAATGTCCCTGCTCACACTGCGCCTTCCCACTCATCAACTGCCCAACCTTCACCTTTTATAACCCTACCTTCATTCTCTCAATCATCAGGTACTCAACTCAAGCGGCTCGCTTGGTGTAGTGACTAGCGACTCGGACTTCCACCCAGAAGGCCCGGGTTCGCGCCCACGCTCGGCGCATTAAAGATTTTTCACAAGCACTGAGTCGTTACCATCCCTCATGAGCAAAGGGATGGGGTAGTAGTACAGGACCCCAATGGAAATACGCCTAATCGGCCTTATTGAGCAATCCTTAGCTAGCTTAGCATGCGCTAGCTTTAAGAACTATTATTATTATTATTATTATAACTAACCACCCCTATCACTATCAATCTGCCTCCAACTTCTCAACCCCAAGATACTCCTTCCCCCCCTAGTAAAACACCTAACCCCCCCATCTCTCAACTCTAAGCTACTCCTTCCCCTCCTCCTGTAGTATCTCCTCAGATTAATTTACCTACCCCTCTTACCCCTGTCATAACTAAACCAACTTATGCCTCCAAACTCAAAACTACTTCACCCCTCATCAACACTAGCCCTCAATCCTCTCCTTTGATCAGACTGACCCCTCACAAACTAAATCGGCCTCCTCTCTCTCACAGCTCAGCTTCTTCCCCCTCCCCTCAACCTAGTGTACCTCAACCCACCCTAAAACCCTCTAAATCCTCAGTTTGTACGAGATCTGGCCGACGTGTGACATCACCTCAACGATGGGCCCCCACCTTCAAGCCCACGTACAAGAAAGCCAACCGACCAGCCCAGCCCCCCAAAGTTAGTGCGACTAGACCCAACCAGCACCACGAACACGACAAGGCTGCCACTACACCTCCAACCTCCACCAAGACCAGACCACCTACCAGTCCTCCTGCAGCCACACCACCACAACCCTCAACCCCTCCTCCACAAACCCAAGAGGCCAACATGAAAGTCATCAAAGTGGTCTCACTACAAGGCCATACGCCAGTCTCCATCCCCACCACAAATACCCTGCTACAACTCGCCCACGCATCCACCCAGGACTGGTAAGTCAAGGTGACCCTGGACCCCAACCAACCTACTGATGTCCCCTCTGCGTCATGGTCCCTCATCCTAGGCTATGCCCCAACCCTCACCACATCACCGACATCCAAGACCTACCTCATTAGATCGCGAGGTCGCGACTTTTTTCATAACGAAGGTGGTGAGATGACGGGCCCCACACCAACGATATACCGAGTGGCCAGCATAACCACTCAGGCAACCTCAAAACCCCAGGACAGATGACAAAGACGTTTACCTGAGTCCCCCCTACGAGTCTGCCAGAATCTACCTGAATGGACCATGCCCAGCCGTCCATTCCACAGTTCTCTTTCATGCCCACAGCCACCTGAGAAAACGTAAGACTCTCTCAGCCAGTCACAAGCCACCATCCTCAGCCAACCACAACCACCCTGGGACCCCAATTAGAACCCTCCTTTTACGTAGTCTCCACCAGAAGTGACGCTAACTGTATTGTTCCGCCAGATTTGGAATATGATGAGCACTCCCTTATGCAATCTACTCACCAGCACCCTAGATATTTCCGGAACAAGTGGACCTGATGACGCCTGGCTACCCCAGGTCCCCGAAGTGTTATGACTGGGACTACGAATAAAACAAGGGCACTCAATGATTGGACTAGTAATAGGGCACTATGCAACAACGGTACGCTAGATCCAAACCCTCGAACTTATATGCCGGCGAACAAAACACCTATACCCTCCAGGGTTAATCTGCAATAGCGGGGTATCCTTAACTGGGCATAAATGTACTCTACTTCAGGCTAACCTGCACTGGTATAGCCTGATAACAAACAAGATGCAAGTTACGTTAAAATTAATAAAATGGAATCTATGGAAAGATCAATTAAATCACTGCAAGATATAATACAATAAAAAGATGCTTCAATACAGTTACTCTAAACAACAATAAACTCTTCACTCCTATCTGAAAGAAAGTGAAGTATAGTCCTACAGCATAGACCTGGAAACTTCTGAAGAAAGTCTGATGCTCATAAGATGCTCGTACTGATTTAGAACTATATAAAGGCAGGAGGCAGGACACCACACGTGTAAATCGAATACACTAAAAGATAGGACATATAATGTTAACTGACACGAGAATACTATAAATGCGCAACGGTAGCAATGCTCGACACTAAAAGAAGTACTTCCTCATCAACGAAACAGTCTGCTATGTTTGTGCGGCTCAGCAACAACCTAGACTAATAAATGCTGTGAATAATAATGCACACATATCAAAGAGCTTATATTAAATACTAATAAGTGTCTACTCGATTAATAATGTCTAGCTGGGATACTGTAGGTAAGGAACTGGGGTTGAGCAAGACAGGCTCGTAGCCTAGCGATGTCCTTAAGACTGCATCCTTTAAGTTACGTTAATTGACTAGGGGGCTATCTCGATAGATCCAGATCACAAGTATCTGGTTCTATCCTGGCGACCCTCTAAAGACAAGCAAAGAGGCAGCAAAGTGTGGAACTGGTGCAGGCCAAAACCCTCAGTCAACACAATGCTGCACTCGCAAAGGAGGCAACCGAAAAGACAACCCAGGCTACCACAGGACCGGTCGAAGTCGTGTAGGTATAAGCAAACCGTACACACATCGGAGACAACGACTACAGTTACCTTATCCCAGTCTAGCATTAAATAAAAGAGCAGAAACACTAAATCAATAATGGAGACACACAAAGTTCTTAACCTATACTAAATAAGAACCCTCAAACCTATTCTAAGTTCATGTAAATATCTCTGAGGACGGCACATGCAATACAATGGGCCGGCTATGAAAACCGTATGCAGAACCCAAGGGGAGTGTTGTGCAGTTAATAAAGGTTAGAGTATGGAAAGAGAGAATCGAGTGAGAGAAACGGTGATAAAGATGGTGATCGGGAGAGAGTATGCAAAGGGATGTTAGAAACACGCGCGCCAAGCCTGTCCTGACGAGGACAGCTCCTGGGGACCCTCATGGAGGAGGTAAGTTACACAGGAGACCGCCAAGGCGCGATGGTCGGCCAATCACTGGCCGAGACGTCACAAGACAGCAGGCGTCATATGACACAGCAAGACACGCCGTTCAATGGCGAGCGAGAGGCAGGAATGCACCCGTACATACAGACACTTACTACCTCCTCGCTCTGAAAGTCTTTCTCATTCACACGCTGGTACTATTATCACTACTGTTGATATAAAATATAACCCGTTGTCACAGACGAAAACAAAGACCACCACTGGACTGTCTGTGACAATGCGATTACTAGGAAATAAAGAACAACATTCTCTGATAACTGTAGCCCATTTAGATGTCCATGGCGAGCGCTAGTGGCTAATGAGAGGCGATTCTGCCAACGCTGGTAGACGTCACACCCCGCCCAAGATATGGGACGCTCAACATTAGGCGAGCACCATATCTGGCAAGGCAGAATGCCGACAAGACCCGCCACACCTAGCCACTCCACCAGAATGAAATGCAAAGCTAAATCTTAAATAAAACAACATATTAGCATAAAGAAAATCTTACAACCCCTCCCAAACACAATAGTATAATTTAGCCTGCTTCACAGAGCCCAGCCTACTAAGTGAAAGACAGGTTCAACTTAGGACTTTAGCTATAACATTGGCAACTTACAATTAACTATCAAAAAGAAAGTGTTTTTATGTGATTTGTTTATTTAATTTTAATGTTGTTTTTTACGGCTGCTCTACAGGGGCAAGCCTGGTTTTTCTCCACTCAAACCCACACACCTGTGGTGATCTACGCCGGATCCTCCACCCTCGACAAACAGTCTGCAATCACATTCTCACAACCGGCAATATGGCGAATGTCTAGATTGTATTCTTGCAACATGAGTGACCAACGTGTCAGCCTCATATTCCGGTTGTGGAATTGGTTCAGAAATTTAAGAGGGTGGTGGTCGGTGTAAATCACCACGACTGGCCCGTAGGCAGGAACATATACTTCAAAGTGCCTGAGCGCCAACACTATTGCTAGCAGTTCTTTCTCCACCACAGAGTAGTTTTTCTGAGCGGAATTAAACTTCTTGGAAAAGCAACTGACTGGATGCTCCAAACCTTCCTCGTCTGTTTGCATTAAGACGGCACCAGCCCCTACACCGCTGGCATCTGTTGCCAGCTGGAACGGTCTTTCAAAGTCAGGGGCCCTGAGGATTGGGTGAGTGCATAGTAGGTGCTTGACCAGCAAAAAAGCCTTTTCACACTCAGGTGCTCACTTAACCTCGGGCCATTGGTGCTCCCGGCACTTCTTCTCAAAACGCAGGAAAACCTCGGTGACACCCGACTCGTCAAATGCAGGGACTAACTTAAGAAGGTGCGATAAAGACTGATCAAGACCTCGATTCCCAGAACCGAGACGCTGCCCTGTCGACTCCACCCGAGACTTCTCAAGCTCCATGTCTGCACAGTACTTCGTAGCCTCAACCTGAAGCTCAGCCTCACGTATGGCCTTTTTCTCCTCAGCCTGAATCCTAAGCTCAGATTCCCGCTGCTGCTGCTGAATCTTAGCTATCTCAAGCTCAGATTCCTGCTGCTGCTTAGCCATCTCAAGCTCAGATTCCCGCTGCTGCTTAGCCATCTCAAGCTGGAAGAGCATATCTGGAGTTAAACCTTGAGGAGGAGGAGATGCAACAATTGGAGACCCACCCAGGGGCAAACCACGCTGCCAGTGACTATCGGCCTGCGGGAACGTACTCGGATCCGGTGTTCTAGAAAGCATGATAGGAGTAGAGTGGAGGGGGGGCTTGGCCGAAGGTGCCAAAGCACCCGCTCCACCCTGTGCACCACGCACCCCGCCCAGCACACATGCCACCAGGTCACTTCTCATCATGCTGCTAGTGCCAACATGCCCCATGACCGTGGCCAAACACTGGAGACCATACCGATCAATCCCCGACACCCGGTCAACAGTAATAGGCATCTCCAGAAACTTCCTTGCATCCTCCTCACTAGTTACTACTCTAATGCCATCTAACAAACCCAGCTTCTGTACCTCAGAGCCTGCTTCCCGTACTGTGTCCTCACTGTACACTGATCCGTCGTTCGACATAGTGTCCACCGGAAATCCTCAACGTTTATAAAAAAAAAAAAAAAGTACCTAAACTCTCATGTAGCACTATTCACTCAAAAAATGCTTGAAGACAACTCAAGTGCTATACTACATTGCCAAAACAAATTCCAACGTGTCCAAAATATTCCTCAAAAACAAATGTCCACTGCCAAACTGTGAGAAATAACAATCGACCCCCAAACGGTGATTAAAAAAAAAAGTCTCCACAAAAAAAATCCTGCAATTATTTCTTAGTTCACTAAATCCTAGACTAAGGTCGCCATTTGTTATGACGACTAAGATAAGATACTAGGCAAGGTCGCCATTTGTTACGACCGGGACTACGAATAAAACAAGGGCGCTCAATGATTGGACTAGTAATAGGGCACTATGCAACAACGGTACGCTAGATACAAACCCTCGAACTTATATGCCGGCGAACAAAACACCTATACCCTCCAGGGTTAATCTGCGATAGCGGGGTATCCTTAACTGGGCATAAATGTACTCTACTTCAGGCTATCCTGCACTGGTATAGCCTGATAACAAACAAGATGCAAGTTACGTTAAAATGCATAAAAAGGAATCTATGGAAAGCTCAATTAAATCACTGCAAGATTTAATACAATAAAAAGATGCTTCAATACAGTTACTCTAAACAACAATAAACTCTTCACTCCTATCTGAAAGAAAGTTAAGTATAATCCTACAGCATAGACCTGGAAACTTCTGAAGAAAGTCTGATGCTCATAAGATGCTCGTACTGATTTAGAACTATATAAAGGCAGGAGGCAGGACACCACACGTGTAAATCGAATACACTAAAAGATAGGACATATATTGTTAACTGACACGAGAATACTATAAATGCGCAACGGTAGCAATGCTCGACACTAAAAGAAGTACTTCCTCATCAATGAAACAGTCTGCTATGGTTGTGCGGCTCAGCAACAATCTAGACTAATAAATGCTGTGAATAATAATGTGCACATATCAAAGAGCTTATATTAAATACTAACAAGTGTCTACTCGATTAATAATGTCTAGCTGGGATACTCTAGGTAAGGAACTGGGGTTGAGCAAGACAGGCTCGTAGCCTAGCGATGTCCTTAAGACTGCATCCTTTAAGTTACGTTAATTGACTAGGGGGCTCTCTCGATAGATCCAGATCACAAGTATCTGGTTCTATCCTGGCGACCCTCTAAAGACAAGCAAAGAGGCAGCAAAGTGTGGAACTGGTACAGGCCAAAACCCTCAGTCAACACAATGCTGCGCTCGCAAAGGACGCAACCGAAAAGACAACCCAGGCTACCACAGGACCGGTCGAAGTCGTGTAGGTATAAGCAAACCGTACACACATCGGAGACAACGACTACAGTTACCTTATCCCAGTCTAGCATTAAGTAAAAGAGCAGAAACACTAAATCAATAATGGAGACACACAAAGTTCTTAACCTATACTAACTAAGAACCCTCAAACCTATTCTAAGTACATGAAAATATCTCTGAGGACGGCGCATGCAATATAACGGGCCGGCTATGAAAACCGTATGCAGAACCCAAGGGCAGTGTTGTGCAATTAATAAAGGTTAGAGTATGGAAAGAGATAATCGAGTGAGAGAAACAGTGATAAAGGTGGTGATCGGGAGAGAGTATGCAAAGGGATGTTAGAAGCACGCACGCCAAGCCTGTCCTGACGAGGACAGCTCCTGGGGACCCTCATGGAGGAGGTAAGTTACACAGGAGACCGCCAAGGCGCGATGGTCGGCCAATCACGGGCCGAGACGTTACAAGACAGCAGGCGTCATATGACACAGCAAGACACGCCGTCCAATGGCGAGTGGGAGGCAGGAATGCACCCGTACATACAGACACTTACTACCTCCTCGCTCTGAAAGTCTTTCTCATTCACACGCTGGTACTATTATCACTACTATTGATATAAAATATAACCCGTTGTCACAGACGAAAACAAAGACCACCACTGGACTGTCTGTGACAATGCGATTACTAGGAAAGAAAGAACAACATTCTCTGATAACTGTAGCCCATTTCGATGTCCCTGGCGAGCGCTAGTGGCTAACGAGAGGCGATTCTGCCAACGCTGATAGACGTCACAGAAGATACAACTACAGTCCCCTATGTGTAGGTCTGAGGATAATTAGAAGACCTGCAGGACAGTTGCTCCATTGTTAGCTTTAAATGTTCTTTATTTTTCACAACAGCCCTGGACCTTCCAGCCACCCCATTAAGTATTATAATATTACCTTGGAACCAGGCCCATATGATAATACCTGAGTTCCCAGGCTAGAATGTATATGTACCTCACAACAACCATTTTTCCCCTTTCCTCTACACCCTTTTTTCCCCGAGTTCATTGACCCCTGAAGTAAGAAAATATTTGAATAGGACCTGAGGAAAACCTGAGGAAAGTATGCAAAACCACCCTCACCTACCGACCAGGCGGACTCCATTCAGGATACGGCTCTTTGGGACGGTGTTGCTACGGTGCCCCCCCCCCCCCCCTTCGCCCCCCTGGCCCTCGAGAGTGCCCCTTGGACGTTGGCCCCCTTCCGGATTGCTGAAGGACCACCTGTTTGTTGCCTGGCGCCCTGAACTCAGTGAGGACCCCTGCTCGAGCTATGGACGTAGCCCTGGACCTAGGACCCCTGCTCGAATTACGTAAGCAGGCCTGGACCTAGGACACCGGTTCGAATTACGTAACCAGGCCTAAATCGAGGACCCCTGCTCGAGGAGGCAACCAGCTGTGTAAGATTGGCTACTACCCTCTACGCCGGCCAGACCAGTACTCTCGTCCCCCTACCCTCCCAAATACTTAAATGTTTCTGAGTCTTTCTCTGTTGGTTATTGTTGTGAGGTATTGATTATGTAAATATGTGAACCGTGTTGTGTCCTGATTTACTTGCGATCTGTGCCCAAGATCCTATGCTTGCGTAATAAGTTTCATCCTTCTGAACCTGTGTTATTCTGTGTCCATCTTGCCTTCAGTTTTTTACCCTTGTTCAAGCCTTTATTTAATTCATAAATTACGCATACGTTACATATCAGTGTCATATAACGCATATTTAGGCCCTCCACGCTCGCAGATTTACTGACTACGTGTATGTTGATTTATTATTTGCGAGTTGAAGTCCCAATATATTCCGTGATCAATCCATTTATATAATCGCTTTTTACCTAGAACCTACGCCCAATTTTCCAACGAGTGCTAGGTGTAATTCCTAAATTCTCTTCAGTAATCGCATATGACATATATCTTATAGACGTGCTTTTATGTTCTTGTAAATCTTGATGTTGTGATATTTCGAATACCGTGTTTAGGAATTCTTTCCTGTGTTTCGTATCATTTGCATCCACCATACACTAATTGTATCTGTGTATTTTATTCATCTCGCCCTGTTAACCCGTTCAGGCCCGAGCCTGGTACTGCCTGTTTTAAGTATCAATGAGTAGGACTTCATCGCCTACGCCCATGTACTAATTGTGCCTGTACATTTTATTTACCTCGCCCTGTTAACTTGTTCAGAAGCGAATCTGATATTGCGTTAAATATCAATGAGCTAAACTTCGTCATTAGCGCCAATTTAATTACTAAATACGATCTACCGATCGATATCTATTAATTAGTCAGTTCTCCCTTGTTGAGATTAAAACTATAGTGTTCATTTACGTATGAGTCTTTTGGAACTCAGTTAGTATTTTGCTTATCTTCGTGTGTTACCTTAATAGTGAATATTGAAGATTACATCTTGATCCAATTAATACCAATTAGCAGACCAAATAAACTACCTTTTTGCTCTTATTAAATTCACATAATTACTCTGCTTTACCTAAGAAAAATATAGTGACACGAATTCCTAAGTTCGGTTCCTTATCGTAGCATATGTTCAAGTAATATAATTCCGTAATAAGATATAACTTCCTTGAGAGCGATTTTGATACTTCTCATTTATTATAAATAATAATCTCAGCCCTTTCATATAAAATAAAGTAACATCGCACTGTAGCTAAGTTCATAGTTGCATTAACTAGAAAGAGTATTATTTACCATCTCAGTTCACCTGGTGACCTGACCTGAAGGCAAGCTCACGCGGTCAGTTTTAAAAGGGTCAACTGATCCCCACACGTGACTCACCTTGCCTCCTGCGACTGTATCTTTGTTACCTCAACTCTTCTCATTATTACCCTAGGATCATTATCTAGGGCATTGAAGTCTCTTTGAAAACGGAAGATATTCTACTCTTATTTATTATTGCATTGAAGGTTAAAATTGATTCTTGTACATTATGCCTCTATGTATGTTTTTCCACATGATTTGATGTTATACAAGATTCTCACTATTGAGTTCTTTTGGTATCAGTAACCTTGTTCTGACATAAGGACAATATAAATATTTACTCTTATTGTGGGATTTGCCTTAACCCTTTACTAGCGGCGCTCGACTTAAGTCGAGTGAAAGAAACAGGGAGAAAACGGGTGAAAAATGGGTGAAGATCGAGTGAAAATGGGTGGAACAGTAATGAACCATACGTCCGACATCTGTGGCCTCCCAGCCCACACTAACTCCAGTTCCCCCACCGCACGGGTGGATGACAGTGTGACCAATAGTTAGCGAAAAGTGAACAATGTAGCGAAATCAGCTAAACTTCCATCTTTGAGGTAACACTGTCAGGGCTCCACGAGTGCTACGTACCTGTATGTGGTGTCATTGTGTTGCGATTTCCGCCTAGTTTTCGGCACAATACAGTTCCTTTCATGCTGATGGTTGATATAGCAGTCAGAATGGCCTGAAAAGGCCCAAAACGGCCACAGACCCCCCACTAGACAAGGGTTAACAATCATTCTTCTCAACCCACCTTCCTGTTTATTAAATAAAATATTTATATGTGTTCTTCCTTGTGTTGTTATTGAGTATTATATTGAACCTTTGAATACCATTTTTACTGCTTATAGAACCTACTCGGGACGTCCCTGGCAAGTATATTTAAGTCCATCAAACCAGAACTGGATTGTTTTAAGGACTGTATCAAGGGAACTAAACGATCACAACCCGGCACAACAGTTTAAGTGAGAGGAAAGAATATTCATGGGGCACAGATCTATTAGTGATGATGGTAACCCTTCGCAGAGTTGGGTATGCCGTTTTGATTTTGGGCGAAACGGCACATCTACTTTATTATATCATGGCCAGTGGCAGATGATTTTATGCAGCTTAGGAAGAATTTCAGGGAATCAGAGGAGTGGAAACTATCCTAATTTACACTATGATTTCCAAAATGTCCTAAACTGAAAACAATAGTCTAGGTAATAGACAGTATAAAAGGAAGAAATGTGTTCACTAATACTGAAAGAGTTACTATAGTCTATTCACTATAATAAAGTAGACGTGCCGTTTCGCCCAAATTCAAAACGGCATACCCGACTCTGCGAAGGGTTACCATAATCACTAATATTACCACCATTATCAACTCTGGGTAAGCAGAGTGGTATCGCCCCCCGTATAGTGGTACATGCTAACCGAAATGTCTGTCTGTCTGAGAACTCCTAGACCGTTTGACGGATTATCACCAAACTTTACACGAACCGTCGGTGCGTGAATTCGACGGTAATTAAAAACAGATTTTTTGAATTTGTGCAATAGTTATGATCTTAGGTCCTAAAAAAAAATCTCCCCCCCACCCCACCCCCTAACAGCCCTCCCTCAACCAGCCCCCCCCCTTCAGGACCCCCACCGCCCACCCTGTACCTATTCCCTGTGTGTGTGTGCCCCGTAGGGGCACACACATCACAGAAAGCCACACATCATACACATGTCTCAGATGTGATGATAATAGTGAGACGTATGTCTGTCTTTCCGAAAACTCCTAGACCGTTCGACGGATTTTCACACAAACTTCTAACGAACATTCGGTGAGTGAATGCGACGGTCAGTCAAAAAAGATTTTTTTAAAGTAGCCTATGCAATAGTTATGATTTTAGGTCCAAAATATGGTTTTACCCCCCCCCCAACCAGCAATGATGGCGTTCTTAGTAAGAACACACTAAGAACGCATTCGTTCTGGGGGCAAAAACATCTCGCTACGTATTTACTAGGTTAAGTTAGATTAGTTGGCATTAGAAGTGATGGTAGTAATAGTGAGATTGATGGTGATAGTAGTGATGATGGTTGTAGTTTTATTGATGATGATGACAGTAGTGATGATGATTACAGTAGTAGATATGATGGTGACAGTAGTAGATATGATGGTGACAGTACTAGTAGTAGTGATGATGGTCATAATAGTAGTGATGATGGTGACAAGTAATGATGATAGCTGTAGTGATAATAATGACAGTAGTGAAGATGGTAGTGATGATGGTGTGAGTATTAGTGATGATGGTGAGTAGTAGTGATGATGGTGAAAGTTGTAGTGATGACGACAATAGTTGTGATGATGAAGATCATAGTAATGGTGATGATGGTGACAGTAGTAATGATGATTGTAAGATGGTGGTGTGATAGTAGTAATGATGGTTGATAGTTGTAGTATCAATGATGATAGTAGTGATTAAGATGGTAGTGACAATGGTGACAGTAGTAGTGATGATGGTGAGAGTAGTAGTGATGATTGTAATTGTAGTAGTGATGATCATAGTAATGGTGATGACAGTAGTCGTGATGATTGTGGCAGTTGTAGTGATGATGGCAGTAGTAGTGATGATTGTGATTGATGATGGTATTAGTAGTGATGATGGTAACCCATCACAGAGTTGGGTATGCCGTTTTGATTTTGGGCAAAACGGCACATCTACTTTATTACTACTACTATCATCATCACTACAATTGTCACCATCATCACTAATACTACCATCATCACTAATATTACCACCATCATCACTACTACTATCATCATCACTACAATTGTCACCTTCTAATGTCAACTAAACTAACTTAACCTAACAAATGTGGGCGAGTAGACGTGCCGTTTTGCCCAAAATTAAAACGTCATACCCAACTCTGCGGTGGTTCACCATCATCACTACTAGTCACTATCATCACTACTACTACTCTCACCATCATCACTACTACTCTCATCATCACTACTATTGTCATCATCACTACAACTTTCACCATCATATACAGATATACAGATATTTCTCGACTGAACAGACCATATTAAACGAACTTAACCTAACAAATGCAGGCGAGTTTTGTTTTGCCCCCTGAACGATGGCGTTCTTTCTGTGTGAGTGTGCACACACACACAGAATGCCATCATCATTGCTTGGGAATAGGTACAGGGCTGGTGGTCCTGAAGAGGGGGGGGGGGGGGAACCATATTTTGGACCTAAAATCATAACTATTGCACAAATTCAAAAGAAAAAATGTAATTACCGTCGCATTCACGCACTGAATGTTCGTGTGCAGTTTGGTGAAAATCCGTCAAACGGTCTAGGAGGAGTTATCGGACAGACAGACAGACATTTCGGCCGGCATGTACCACTATACGGGGGGCGATACCACTCTGCTTACGCAGAGTTGATTAGGTGAGACAGTTTAACTCATAACCTCTGTAACTCAAAAAGGGCTAAAGCAAATGGGCTATACATTTCCGCAACTATTCTCTCTCTGATTCTTCCCAAATGGTAGAAATATATGTTCGTTTACTTTGGTCCTTTTTTTAGGTATGGAGGTTAGTGGTTAAGGGGGTTCACCAGCTGTTTTTATTCTTATTTCCTTTTTTCTCTTTTCCTGGCTTGTATCCATTTCGGCCCCATACAGACAACTGTTTTAAGATGTTTATCCACATCCAAGTGTCGATTCTTCCTGGCGAGCGATAGCGAGCCAGCATTGTATGGAGAAATCCGGCTTCGGCGGAAACATTTTTCTATCGAAAAATATACAAATTTAGCTTGCTGTCAAAACAAAAATATATATATGCTGACTCGCTACCGCTCGCCAGGAAAATATTGACACCTGCATGGGGGTAAACATTTTAAAACAGAAGGCTGAATGGGGCCGCATGGATACAAGCCAAAGAGAGAGGGAGAGAAAGAGAAAAAAGCGAGGTGGGCTCCCTTAAGGTTTCTGGCCTAACCATAGAGGGTGTGGTGTACACCTGCCGTGCGTGTCTCTGGTCTTCTATAGTGGCTAGCTTCCTCTTTCGCATCCTCTTCAAGGCCGGTTTTCTGGACCACTTTCTCCCTCATGTTTAGCCCCATTTGTTTTCAGATGTTAAGATGTTTGCCCCATTAGTTAGTCAATTTTAAGACCTTTCGCCCCATTTCTTCGTCAATATTTAGACCTTTCGTGCTATTTTCGTGTCAATTTTATCCCTGGCGAACGATAGTGACCTGTAATGTTGGAAGAACCAGCCTTCGGCCGGGACATTTTTCTAACGAAAAATTTACAAATTAATCTAGAAGGGGGATCTAATGGATGTTTTTATAAATTTGATGGAGGTCTAGGGAGGAAACTAGAAAAATAATGAATACATGCAAAAATCGCCCAAAAAGGGAACTGTATCTTCACGAGGATGGTCTGCTTTTGGCTCCTTCCTTTTTCGACCCATTTCCTTGGCGAATTTAAGACGTTTTGTCCCATTAGTTTGGCGATTATAAGATAGTTCGCCTCACTTATATTGAGGAGCTTGTAGACTCCAATCGAGCAAAGCAATACCCAGGGGAGACCTCATAGGCATGTGCTAAGGAGTTGCTCGAACTCATGTTAAATTTGGCTGGCTTCTTTTTGTGTTTCACTTACACAGAGAGTAATCCAGCTAGTTCTCACAAACACCTCCTCCTCCTATTCAATTCACTCACTAAACAAGCACACACCAATTCTTTCCAATAAACCAAAAAGAAAAAAATAATGTTTAAAATAGCGATTATCACTCCTTTAACTTTGGGGAGACACACTTGTTACAGGCAGCTCTGCCTTTTGTCTCCTGCATACACATTGGACAAAAATGCATGTGTCATTAATTTTGCATTTATTTATTTGTGTTTGATCTTGCATGGGGTCTGAGGACGCAATTCTTAACTTCAAAGACGCCTCGAGAACTAACTAAAAGAAAAATGCTGGAAAACTGCAAAAACAATAACTATCCACAGTAAAATAATTGAACTATAAGGAAAACCCTCGAACAAAAGTATACGATAACGATGAAAACCCTCAACAATGAAATATAGATCACAAAAACCCGCCAAATCATAATATCAGTAATTGGCAATGCCCTACTTAGAATATTACTCCATTTTATAGCATTGTTTTTTGTTTTCAATATTTCCCCCTAAATTTAACTTTCATATGAACTTTTTATTCTTCCCATGTACCTAACTCGTATTGTATTTCTATTTCTATCTCCTTTGCTAGCTCTTTTTCCAACCATTCTTCCAATGTTTTACCAAACTTCCTTTCATACTCCTTCCCTAGCCTCTTTTCCAACTCGCATTCGATTTCTAATTCCTTTTCCAACTCTGTTTCTAATTCTGACTCCAATTGCAATTCTTTGTCCAACTCTTTTTCTAATTCTGACTCCAATTGCAATTTTTTTTCCAATTCTTGTTCTAATTTTGACTCTTTATCATACTCAGTGTCTAATAATTGGCTTGGTACCTTTTCAAATACTTTTTCTGACACCTTCTCCATTTCCCGCGTGAGCTCCTTTTCGTTTTCCTTGTTTTTCACTTTACCTATTTTATCCACAAGACCCAGGAAGCTAGTCTTTATACGATTGAAAAACATCTTGGAAAAGCGCTGGGGCTCCGTTGCTTTTTCTGATATTTTATGTTGCGGTCAAATTGGTGGATAGGCCTAAACTAATGTTAACCCGTATAATTTGCTTGATCCTAGACCACAAGACTATAATTATATTCAGTTAAAAGTTCCTCTTAATGCTTCAGATTACTTCTAATTCGAGCAGAAACAAAACACTTCTTAACTCAACCAAGGCGAGCTAGACAATGACATAGATACACGGTCCCCCAATCCACTAAAGCTTATGCCAAGTTATACAGTAACTTGTCGACACGGAACGGAATGGAAGTATATAGTAAAGGTGAGGCAAGTAATCAAATTTACCCTAGTGATACGACCTACGCCAAGGCCGATTTTACACTCCAGGTACCCAGTTTAACGTATGGGTGGGACGAGGCGAACACGAGAGAAGGCCTGCCCAATGACCACTGAGCAATCCTTGTGGCTAACCAAGTTCTCAGTCTCGTGTGTTGATTGGTTGTTGGAAGCCACCAATCAGGCCCCTGAATTCATTTTAGCCACCATGAATCCAGGTACTCATTTTCGTCTGAGTGAGACGGAACTGACAGGGATTGGAGTTTGTTCAACACTCCTGGGCTACTTGAACCCTGGTGGCAAGCCAGATGTCGACATTTCACGAACTTCATTTTATGCAAGATCATCAGTTTTATTTTTCATTTATACACTTATATAAAGCATCAAAAGAAGACAAATATATACGTAACACTACCGAACTTATCTACTGTAAATACAACAGAAATGCAAATATAAGAAATGGCGCAAGATGATGTTTTGAATAGTTATTCCGTAAAAAATAATCATTTTCTATGACAAGTTAACAAAAGAAAATGAACAACAAGAGTAACTATTATAGATTACCTATAATACATTTCTTGTTTATTATCAAAATAATAACAGCTCCGTTTAGTCGGGGACTCAACAGAGGGCTGATGAGGGCTTGAGCAGCTTGATGTTCTGAGTCATGACTCGAGGAAGAACGGCAATGGTCAATTCAGGAGAGTTTGGGTGCGGGCGTTAAATTCAGTCATAGGAAATCCTTATATTATTTTTAAATTTGCCGTCAAATGGCGATTCTTTAGACGACATGTACATACTAATGACACATACTAACGCCAATCCAACAGATTCCTTTCTCTCCAACACATCTTCTCGCCTCTCAAAACTTTTTGACTTCGAAAAGTAGGTACGAAGTGCCGTTGCAAAAGCTTATCCTCAATACCTTCACCTGACCTGACCTGGGGTACGAGACCACGTTGTTAATTCTAGGACACTAATATTAAATGATGGATGGTTTCGGTGTGAGCATCCTAGGTTCGAGTCCTTGGAGTGCCACATGTATATGTTGATTTCATTAATTGAATTTAGAAGTAAAGTTGGTTGGTGAAAAAATATAATATGGTAGGGAGAATAGCGCCATTTTTACAAAATTGGTACAGCAACAACTAGGACGAATTGCGTTTTCTAAATTTCACCCTAGATAGTTAACCCTTACAGTACAGGCGACGTCTTTTTCATTATATTCTAGTAAAAATTACAATTTTATGAAGCTTAGGAAGGACGTTTACATACTAAAAGACTGCAAACTATGTCAATAAATCCTCTTAGCTACCTAAGATCCTTCCCAAGCTAAATAAAATTGTCAAACAGTCTCCAGAATATGAAAAAAAAGGACGGGACCTGTACTCTATGGGTTAAGGTACATGAGTTTCTTATGTTCGTATTTTGTGGTGTTAGATGTTCATAGGGCGATTGTGGTGATAATATGATGTTCACTGGCAATGTTGGTGGTGACTGTTATCAGAACACACTTTGTTTAGTAGCAGTAACACTGCGCTTAAGAAACGCTCACAAAATACAGGAGTAACCCATCCTACTTAAAGTATGGTTTATGTATGGGTGTATATTAAAGTTTTAGTAGTTTTAACAATGTTCATCAACTCTGCATAAGCAGAGTTGATAGTTGATAGTAGTGGAAGTGATGATAATGACAGTAGTAGATATGATGGTGACAGTACTCGTACTAGTGATAATCGTCATAATAGTAGTGATGATGGTGACAGTAGTAATGATGATTGTAAGATGATGGTGATAGTTGTAGTTAAAATGATGACCGTAGTGATGATGGTGACAGTATTAGTGATGATGGTGAGTAGTAATGATTATGGTGAAAGTTGTTGTGATGATGACAGTAGTAGTGATGATGGTGAGAGCAGTAGCGATAATGATGAGAGTAGTAGTGATGATTATAATAGTAATGCTGATTAATGGTGATAGTGACTAGTAGTGATGATGCCGGTTTGATTTTTGGCAAACCGGCATGTCTACTTTATCAACTCTGCGTAAGCAGAATGGTATCGCCGCCCCCCCCCCCCCCACCCCCTGTATAGTGGTACCATGCCGACCAAAATGTCTGTCTGTCTGTCTGTCCCGGTAACTCTTTCTAGACCGTTCGACGGATTTTCACCAAACTTAATACGTACATTCGGTGGGTAAATGCGACGGTCAGTCAAAAATGAATGTTTGAATTTGTGCAATAGGTATGGTCTTAGGTAAAAAATATGGAGCTCTCCAACCCAAGAGTGAAACGATATTCCCAATCTTTCTTCTATTCAACAGCTGAGCTCTGGAACTCTCTCCCTGAATCCATCTTCCCCTCATCATATGACTTAAATTGTTTCGATCTCCGTTTGTCCAGGCATTTTGGCTTGAACATTCCTTGATTTTTCCCCTGTCACTCTTTCAATTCTAGGGGAGGCATTCACAGGCAGTTCTGCCTTTTGTCTCCCTCATTCACATTTTTAAAAAATAAATAAAAATAAAAAAAATAAAATCCTGAAATGACTCATCACCACTGGGAGTAATTAGGTCATAACCTTTCCTCCTGTGATCATACTATCTAGGGAATCATGTTCTGACATTTGAAAAGCTATAATTGTGACATAATTACTCCCAATGGTATAGTGTAATTAAAGAAAATACTTATACCTTTTACAAAATACCACTCTTTGTAGCTGTGGTCAATCTATCCACCGGATAGGAACTAATCATCATGGTTATATATAGCATACAGTTTGGGAGGTGACCGGTCAACTCAACCAATAGACCATTTCAACCAGTAGCTCTCAACCAGTACCAAATCAACCAATACAGTTAGGTTAGGTTAGGTTAGTACTATATTTTGGCACTGGTTTGGTTGCTCTGGGTTAATTTGGCACTGGTTGAGAGCTACTGGTTAAAATGGTCTACTGGTTGAGATGATATGGAACCAGTTTGGGGGCTTACGTTATCGCTGCCCTCATCTCCATATGGGATTGTGTTACAAAGACGGGTGCTACGCATTCTGCGTAGAGGAGGTGGTATACATTAAGAGGGCCCTGAGGAAAACTGATTATTGTAATAGCGGTAGAATACCGAGAGAGATGCAGCATTGCGGACAAGAGAGAGAGATTGCAGAGGGTTCGAATACCGAGAGAGATGCAGCATTGCGGACAAGAGAGAGAGATTGCAGAGAGTCGGTGAGTGGACGTGAGTTAATGAGACGAAAGGCTTTCTTTTCTACTTTGTCAAGAAATGCTGTGTGAGAGGATCCTCCCCACACATGTGAAGAAGAATACTCAATACATGTATGCACTGTGCCTCTGTACAGAGCAAGAAGCTGTGCAGGGGTTAAGAACCCCCGGAGGCGGTTAAGCACACCCAGTTTCTGGGAAGCCGTTTTAGCAAGGGTGGTAATATGGTCTATCCAAGTGAGATCAGGAGAAAAGGAGACACCGAGAACACTCAGAGAATTTGAAGAGTTTATTTTTGTATTGTTGAAGTATAAGGGAAAGTCCTTTGAGAGTTCTTGATGGGTGGATAAATGGAGAAACTGAAATTTGGAAGCATTGAAAGTAACAAGATTCTCTCTGCTCCAAATGGAAATGGTTGATAGATCAGAAGATAAGTGTTTTATGGAATCATCACATGACTTTTTGAATGATTGTTTGCTGGGGGGTTCTGAAAAACTAGTAGAATAGTGTAAGGTAGAGTCATCAGTATATGAATGGATAGGATTAGAAGTAAAATTGAGAAGATCACTAATGCATTTGAGAAAGAGAATTGGAGATAGGACAGAACCCTGAGGAACACCGGAGCTGATAGGTTGAGGAAGTGAACGATGGCTGTCCACAACTGCAGCTATGGAACGGCCAGAGGGGAATTAAAGATAGATGCACAGATAAAGGGATAGAAACCGATGGAGGGTAGTTTAGAAATTAGAGATTTCTGCCAGACTATACTGTATATCTAGCGCAATAGAAAAAGTTTCACCAAATCCCCGAAAGGAGGATGACCAAGAGTTAGTAAGATATGAAAGAAGATTACCAGTAGAATGAGAGCAATTGGACCTTGGCAAGATCGTTGCAAGACAACCAGACATCTTATAGAGATGATTCAGGTGTCATTGGAAAGCTCTATTACTTTACTTGCACAGCTGTATCATTGCATTACATTCTGGCTGATGTTTATGCATGAAAATGTGCAGGGAATGAAGGTCAATTAGCGCCAAAACTCCAGCAGGGAAAGAGTTAAGCCCTATAAGGAGAGGGGATTCTACTCTACTGGAGGTACTTAGATCTAAGAACAGGAACGCATATGCAGCTTATATGAGTTTAACAATAAGACACATAACACTGGGGAAAGTAACTTAAAAATAAAGTAGACATGCCGTTGTGCCCAAAATCGAAACGGCATACCCAACTCTGCGATGGGTTACCATCATTACTAATATTACCACCATCATCACTACTATTATCATCACCATTACTATCATCACTACTACTTACAATCATCACTACTACTCTCACCATCTTCACTAATACTGTCACCATTGTCACTACCATCATCACTAATCTCATCATTATCACTACAACTATCACCATAATCATTGTTATCACCATCTTCTTACAATCATCATTACTTGTCACCATGATCACTACTATTATGACCATAATCACTACTACTACTAGTACTATAATCATCATATCTACTACTGTCATCATCACTACCATCATCATTACTACTGTCATCATCATCACTACAACTACAACCATCATCACTACTATTATCACCATCATCACTACTATTTCGGCTCCAGAACGAATGCGTTCTGTGTGTGAGCTCCTTCGGGGCACACACACTAAGAACGCTATCATTGCTGGGGGGGGGGGATCATATTTTGGACCTAAAATCATAACTATTGCATACGTTCAAAACATATTTTTTGATTGACATTCGCATTCACCCAACAAATTTTCATGTGAAGTTTGGTGAAAATCAGTCCAACGGTCTAGGAGGAGTTCAGCGAAAGACGGACGACATCAACGACAGACATTTTGTTAGGGTGGTACCCACTATACTGGGGGCGATACCAAACTCTGCTTACGCAGAGTTGATAATTCGATGGTTCTACAAGCATGATGTATCTATATTTTGTTATGAATTTCACTGCAAGACTAAACACCCTCCAAAGAAATTATTGAAAGCAAGCATGTGAACCTGGGTTACCACATATAGATTTTAAGCACTCTAACCATAAAGTAGACGTGCCGTTTTGCCCAAAATCAAAACGGCATACCCAACTCTGCGATGGGTTACCATCATCACTAATATTACCACCATCATCACTACTATCATCATCACTACAACTGTCACCATCATCACTACTACTATCATCATCACCATTACTATCATCACTACTACTACTATTACAAAAGTCGGTTGGTGGAGGGAACATAATAAATCATCACTAATACTCTCACCATTGTCACTACCATCATCAGTACTCTCATCATTATCACTACAACTAAAACCATAATCATTATTATCATCTTACAATCATAATTACTTGTCACCATCATCACTACTATTATGACCATCATCACTACTACTAGTACTATATCCATCATATCTACTACTGTCATCAACACTACCATCATCATTACTACTGTCATCATCACTACAACTACAACCATCATCACTACTATTATTACCATCATCACTACTATTACCATCATCCCCACTATTACTATAATCACTTCTAATGTTAACTAAACTAATTTAACCTAAACAGATGCGGGGCAAGATGTTTTCGGCCCCAGAACGAATGCGTTCTGTGTGTGAGCCCCCTTCGGGGCACACACACTAAGAACGCCATCATTGCTGAGGGGGGGGGGGGGGGGGGGGACTAGAGGGAGGCCCAGGAGGGGGGAACCATATTTTGGACCTAAAATCATAACTATTGCATATATTCAAAACATCTTTTTTGACTGACGGTCGCATTCACCCAACAAATGTTTGTGTGAAGTTTGGTGAATATCCGTCCAACGGTCTAGGAGGAGTTCAGCGACAGACGGACGACGACAACGACAGACATTTTTTTCGGGTGGTACCCACTATACGGGGGGGGGGGCGATACCAAACTCTGCTTATGCAGAATTGATAACACAAAAAGATAGTAATGACAAATTTAATACAAATGTTACAATAGGAATCCAGTCTATATAAAGTAGATGTGCCGTTTTGCCCAAAATCAAAACGGCATACCCAACTCTGCGATGGGTTACCATCATCACTACGAATACCATCATCAATCACAATCACCATCATCACTGCTACTGCCATTATCACTACAATAGCCACAATCATCACGACTACTGTCATCATCACCATTACTATGATCATCACTACTACAATTATTACAATCATGACTACTACTCTCACCATCATCACTACTACTGTCACCATTGTCACTGCCATCTTAATCACTACTATCATCACTGATACTACACCTATCAACCATCATTACTACTATCACCACCACCATCTTACAATCATAATTACTAGTTAACATCATTACTACTACTATAACCATCATCATTACTACTGTCACAAGTATTACCATCATGTATCCTACTATCACCATCATCACTACTACTGCCATCATCACCATTTCTATCATCATCACTACAACTTTCACCATCATCACTACTACTCACCATCATCACTAATACTAACACCATCGTCACTACTGTCATCATTATCACTACAACTATCATCATTACTTATCACCATCATCACTACTATTATGACCATCATCACTACTACTAGTATTGTCACCATAATATCTACTACTGTCACCATCATATCTGTCACCATCATACTACTACTGTCATCATCATCTATACAAATACAACCATCATCACTACTATCACCATCAATCCCACTATTACTACCACTTCTAATGCCAACTAAACTAATAACTTAACCTAGCAAATGCGGAGTGAGGGGGGGGGGGGGTAAAACCATATTTTGGACCTAAAATCATAACTATTGCACAAATTCAAAAAATATTTTTTTGACTGACGTTCGCATTCACGCAACAAATATTTGTGTGAAATTTGGTGAAAATCCGTCCAACGGTCTAGGAGGAGTTTCGAGACAGACGGACGACAACGACAACGAAGACAGAATATTTTTTCCAGTGGTACCCACTATACGGGGGGCGATACCAAACTCTGCTTACGCAGAGTTGATAATATAACCTGTGGGAGATAGGGAATGTGTTGGGAGGAGAAGGAATTAAGTGAGTGTTTAATGTGTAAAGAGCGGGTGTTGTAGGGAGGCGTTCTATAGTAACTAACTATATATATATCTTGCTTAACACTGGCAAGGATAGTGCTGTATGTGGATTGTCCTATTCTTTTAAGTTAACCCTCTCCGACATATGACGCGATTTTGAGCCTATTGGGGATACTTTAAAACCTTTGTTACCATCAGGGGTATTTAGAAACCTTTAGTTTAGTTACTTCAACCTCTGCAGTTGTCTCTGAGTTAGCTGTGGGCAGAAAACTAATTGTTACGATCGGGTCTCGTATAAATCAGTGGCTCTTATACATTGGACTAGACTGGCATAAATGCAACAACGGAAACGCTAGATCCAACCCCTGATATATAATCCCGTCGAACAAAGAACACATATACCCTCCAGAGTTATATCTGCGATAGCAGGGTATCTTAACTCTCAGTATCTATGTGCTTCTACTATAGGCTGATGTTCTCTGAAACAGCCTATTACCTATAACATATGGTTGCTTAGTTATGGTACACAAGGAAAAGATAGTTAACTTAATTAAATCACAAGAGTGATCTAATGCAAACAAGAAGAAGGTTTACTTAACGTTATGTTAATCAATAATATCTGTCACTCCTTTATGAAATAAAGTGTTGTAAAGTCCTCAAGCACCGAACAAGGAATCTTCTGAATAATGTCGGATGCTACTAAGAAGAACGTATCGGAAATGGAACCACAAAATAGCAGGAGGCAGGACAATGCACGTGTAGGCTAAATACACAAAAAGGCTGGACCTATAATGTTATTGGACACAAGAATATTATAAGCGGTGCAACAGTAATAATGCTCGCCACGAAAAAGTAGTACTCCTATTAACAAAACCGGTCTATGCTGGTTGTGTCTCTCTACAGCAACCTAGACCTCAAAATGCTTGTGTAGAAATAATGGGTATGCATAAAAGAGTATATGACCTAATCCAGCTAATGTCTACCCGGGTTAATAAAGTCTAGCTGGGATGTGCAAAGGTACAGAATTCTGGTGGAGCAAGGCAGCTCCTAGCCTAGTGTGGACCTTGGGTCTGTGCGGCCTGATTACGTTAATATGAAGGGGTGCTCTCTTGAGGATTCTCGATCACAAGTATCGAGTATCCTCCTGGCGACCCTCAAAAGTAAAAGCAAATAGAGTTAGAACAGTGTTGGGTGGATTAGGCAAGCAGCCCTCACGCACTACACAGTCTAAACTCCAAGGTACACAGACAAAAGATCCACCCAGGTAACCCACAGAATCCGTAGTGTCGTGCAGCTCAAAAGTAGCCTACACACAGTGAAAACACCAACAGCAAGGTACCTGATCCCTAGTCTAGCATTATTTAACCCTGTAGAAACATTAGTGATTGATGGAGACAGTCCGAGCAATACAATCTCCCAAAAAAGACAATGACTATCTTCAACCTTAGCCTAGTACATAAGAAATGTGATATCCAGCATATAATACAGTCTGGCCACCAATTCAAGGTGTGGAGGCAGGGAACCAGAGGGGGATTGATATTAATAAAAGGTGAGGAAGTAGTGGAAATGATAGAGGCAGTAGGAGAGAAAGATTCTAAGACAAGAGTGTGGAACAGTTCATGGGAAATGCTTAGAGTATGCTGTCTGGGACGGATCTGACCAGGATATTCCCAGGGACCGCATGGCTGGAGTCCCAGTTCGCAGGAATGGCACGAGGGCGCGCGACAGTCGCCCAGTAAGCAGCCGCCTAGTAGGCCGTGTTAGGCAGGAGGCAACGAATCCCGCGAGGCCTATGTAAGGGGGCCAGCCACGCGCCACACTCACCACCAAGTCACACCACCTGGTCTCTCTCTCTCTCTCTCTCCCGCTCGCCTTCCCATCATTCAACTACTTAACACAATACTTTCAATTGACTAAATAAAATAGAAAGGATTGTGACAGACGAAAACAAAGAACAGTTCTGAACTGTCTGCAACACAAGCTTTCTCGAGAAGGAAAGTACACAATGATAGGTAGACTGTAGCTACATTCTCTGCCCTGGCGAGTCCTAGCGAGTAAGCCATGCGGTTCTGGGGGAAGCGGTGAGCGTCACACCCCACCCAAGATTTTTAAGAGGCTCCAACTATGAGCTCTAAATCTGACACGCAGAACCCATACAAAATTCGCCACTCCTAGCCACCCAGCGACAATGAAATGTAAAGCACAGTTCTCTTCAAAATAACACATTATAAAAATGAACAACCCTTCCCAACACAATAGATTAAATTACATAGTTATGCTCATAAGAGCGAGCTTCACTAGCCCAGCCTTCTGAGAGGAATACAACTCAGAATTTCTGCTATAACATACTTAAAAAAAATTAACTATCAAAGAAAGAGTTTTTATAGGATTTTTATATTTTTAATATGTTTATGGCGGCTACACTACAGGGGCAAGCCTAGTTTTTTCTTCTATACCAACACAGCAACTCCTACTTTACGACCCAATACGCTGGGCTACACACGCGAGCCAACAAGCACCAGACGTAAACATACTAATCAAACCAAAGTAGGAGGCTACCCTTGTGATGATCTACCCCGGGTCTTCCACCCTCGATAAGCAATCTGCAATCACATTCTCAGAACCGGCAATATGGTGTATGTCTAGGTTGTATTCCTGCAACATTAATGACCACCTGGTCAGCCTCATATTCCGGTTATGGAATTGATACAGGAACTTGAGGGGGTGATGGTCGGTGTAGATCACCACAACTGGTCCATAGGCTGGAACATACACCTCAAAGTGCCTGAGCGCTAGCACAATCGCCAGCAGTTTCTCAACTACTGAATAGTTCTTCTGCGCCGAGTTGAACTTTTTGAGAAGAAACTGACTTGGTGCTCCAGCCCATCTTCGTCTGATTGCATCAGAACGGCACCAGCCCCCACACCACTGGCATCAGTTGCCAGCTGGAATGGTCGGCTAAAGTCCGGGGCCCTGAGGATTGGGTGAGTACACAACAGGTGTTTTACTAGCAAAAAAGCCCTCTCACACTCAGGCGCCCACTTAAACTTTCTATCTTTGGCCAATAGGTCCGTCAGAGGAGCCAGCACAGTAGAATAGCCCTTTATAAAGCGGCGGTAGTAACCAATCATGCCCAAAAACCTCATGATCAGCTTCTTGGTGGACGGCCTGGGGAAGTGGTTAATAGCCAATATCTTGTTATGTGGGGGGCACACCTGGCCCAAACCCACCATGAACCCCAGATACTGCACGGTAGCCCGCACAAAATCACACTTTCCCAGGTTGACCACCAAATTTGCCTTGCTTAGTTTCTTAAATAGGGATTCTACATGTTCACAGTGGCTCTTGAAATCGTCATCGTAGATAATGACGTCGTCCAGGTACACGGTACAGTTCGGAATGTCAGCCACTAACTCGTTCATCAAGCTTTGGAAGGTCGCTGGTGCGTTCTTTAGACCGTACGGCATGACATTACAACGATATGTAGCACCATCCACCACAAAACCACACACCTCTTTCGCCCGTTCAGACAAAGGCACCTGCCAGTAACCTTTTACCAGGTCCACCTTGGTCATCTTGCCAATCTTGTCTACACAGTCATCGACCCGGGGAAGAGGATATGGGTTGGTGGGAGTCAAGCCGTTTAGCCTGCGGTAATCAACACAGAAGCGCACCTTGCCATCCGGCTTAGGTTGCAGCGTTACGGGAGATGTCCACTTTACCGCCCCCTTCTCGATCAGTCCCTGTTGCAACATATACTCCAACTCCGCCCGGAGGGCCGGAAGTTTAATAGGGGGCACCCTATAGGGCACTGATTTGAAGGGTGGGTGGTCTCCGATGTCAACCTCGTGCACCTCCTGAGTAGTGAGGCCTGGGTGTTCCGCAAATACAGTAGGGTATAAACAAAATAGGCGCTCGACAGCCACACGCTGTTGCTCAGGTAGGTGTTGCAAAGCCTCATGAGCCGCCTGTCTCGTGTTTCCCGCCCACTGATCTGCAGAAACATGATAATCCCAGTTGTCATCCACCTGCGCATGACTGTCCCGTTGTCCTTCTCCACCTTGACTGCTGAAAGTCATCACGGGGACAGTGAGAGGTTCAGGTGGGCGCCTCACATAGTCCTTCATCAGGTTGACATGACATAACTGATTCCTCTTACGCCTGTCTGGAGTGGCCACCAGGTAATGTAAGTCCGAGAGCTTCTCTGCTACCCTATACGGACCAGCGTACTTTGCGGATAAGGGGTGACCTACAAGAGGGAGTAGTATCAACACCTCCTGACCTACGTGAAACTCCGTGAGTTTCACCTTGTGGTCGTACCTGTCCTTCATGAGGGCCTGAGAGCCTACCAGATTGCAGCCAGCCAACTCCAGACTATGCAACATTCGTTCTCTACTCTCAAGTTCGACAGCACCGTCACTACACTTTAGAACCTCCGGGTCTTCTAGCTGCAATTTGCGAATATCTGAGGAAGCTAGCCTGTCTAAGTGTTTGCGAAACAACTCATGCCCTCCCCCAACATCGAACTTTGCATCCCGTTGCTCTCTCCGTGTATACCGTTGCTGCCTCTGAGTCTCTTTAAGCCCTGCCTCTACACTCTCAGTGACAGGTGGTGGTGCTTCTCCAGACTCTAATAACAGTGCTAATACTGAGTCCCCGAGAAGCGCTGCTGGTACTAGACTCTCCACCGTATCAGCTTTCAGCACCTTCTCGTGACCGTTCCTCCGCTTATTTGAAGACTGTTGGTTAGGCTGTGACTCCCTGGATGCGAGAGATCTGGTTACAACACACGCCATTGGCTGCACCTGACACTTCTCAACCCATTCCTGTTCCTCCCTACTCACGTCGGCCGGCTCCTCGGCAACGACTAAGGGTGAAACCTTAGAAGCAGGCACCGCAAAGTCATTGCCGAGAAGGAGGTCGATGCCCCAACAGGCAATTTCTCCACGATTCCCACATCCAGTTCGCGAGTCACACCGTCAACTTCAAGCTCCATTCTAACAAGCGGGTATGACCTAGTTGCATTAACTCCCTGCACCACAACTACCCGCGCCGCGTTTATGGGTCTACCAGTGAAATTCTTCAAGAGTGTCTGAGAGGCACCTGTGTCACGCAAAAGCTGTACCCCGTGCTTCTTGCCTCCCCACCTCACACAGCCATGCCCTCTATGGTCGCAAAAGGCATCGCGGACAGGGTTCGAGCCTTCCGGATCCTTCTTCACTGGCGGTGCTCCATCCTCTGATCATTATGCCTCCAGCAAACATAGAAGACTTCTGGAACACCCCAATGCTGCGAGCCAATGACACAGCCGCCGTGGGAGGTCTGCTCGGACAAGCTTTTGCCATGTCCCTCTTTGTGACAGTGATAACACTCAAATTTCCCTTGGACTTATACTGAGGTGTAAAAGTCCCCTGACCCATCTTAAACGGGGCGGTGCTAGGTTTGTGATCAGTCTTGGTGTCATTGCTTTTAAATTTATGTGTGTCCATATTCCGGGGAGGGGGAGGGTAACGCTCCTTAACGCCTACATCGTTTCTCTGTGCAGAGCGCACCCCCGAATTAGTGACAACCGACGATCAGTCATCTCTGCTGCTTCTACGAGAGTTCTTGGGTTCTTCTCTTTAAGGTTTAACCCTTAATTAGCAGCGAGCAACATAAGTCGAGTTAAATAAAGCTGGACTATGTGGCGGCGCTCGACATAGGTCGAGTGGCAATTTCAGCACGTAATGTTGCTGAGAGAGAGAGACAAGTGGTGGCAGGAGAGTAGCGAGCGTATGACTGCTCCCAGACCACCGCGGCGAACATACTGACACGAATCCCAGCTCCCTCCTCCCTCTCTCACTCGCTATATAAGGAATTGTATCGGGAAAGTGGCTAATTACATGCTTTTTGCACTCGCGTTGCACGGTTATTGCAAGAAAACTAGCCATCATAAAAGGATCGTTATGGTGTCATTCGAAAGCTCTGTTTATGCCCTTTCAGGGATAGATACTTGTTTTACGTTCTGGGTCTTATTTAGCATGAAAATGATCACGTAAACAGCCCTATTGGGGCTAAAAACACCCCGCTGGGCGGTACATATAAACCGCATAGGCCGCTCGTAAGGTGTTAAAGTCAAGTCGCCGCCCGTACACTTATAAAACTGCTCTAGAAGCATCAACTGTTTCATCTCATCAAACGTAGTTGTCTTCTCTGATCTGAGCCAGTTTCCCATAGCGTCGGACAGGTCCCGGGCGTGCTCCAAGAAGGTACTGTCTCGCCCCTTAGTCACACCCCGGAACTTTAACCTATATGTCTCGGGTTGTAGCTCATATGCCCGCAGGACAGCCTCCTTGAGCTCCTCATAAACAACGCAGGACTCCAAAGGCAGTGCATCGTAAGCCTTGAGCCCCTTACCTACGAGTCTAGAGGACACAAGGGCCGCCCACTTAACTTCAGGCCACTGATGCTCCCGGCACTTCTTCTCAAATCTATTGAAAAACTCTGTGACACCAGACTCGTCAAATACAGGGACCAGTTTGAGAAGGTGCGACAGAAACTGATCATGCGAACGGTTTCCAGTACCGAGTCGCTGTCCCGTCGTCTCAACACGAGACTTCTCTAAATCCATGTCGGCACAGTATCTTGTAGATTCTAGTTCAGTCCTAAGCTCAGCTTCCCTCGTCTGTTGCTGCATCCTAGCCAGCTTTTTTCTCTCTTCTATCTTAGCTAGCTAATTTCTCTCTTCTATCTTAGCTAGCTCTTTTCTCTCTTCTATCTTAGCTAGCTCTTTTCTCTCTTCCATCTTAGCTATCTCGAGCTGAAAGAGCATCTCTGGGATCAAACCTTGAGGAGGAGGAGGGGATGCAATGATGTTAGAAATACCCGGTGATCCCCTCAGGGGTAAACCACCCTGCCAGTCACTACCCACCTGCGGAAGCGTGCTCAGGGTCGGTACTCCAATAGGAGGATTGGGAGTCGAGTGAAGGGGAGGCTCGGCCAAAGGGCTCTGAGCACTCACCCTACCTCGTACGCCAGTCACCCCACCCAGCACACACGTCATCAGGTCATCCTGGGTCATGCCACTAGTACATACATGACCGATAGCTGCGACTAAGCACTGGAGACCGTACCGATTCATACCCACCAACCGGTCGGAAGTAACAGGCCATTGTAAAAAAATCCTTGCATCCTCCTCACTGTTCACCAAGTTAACAACCTGCCCATGCTGCTGCTCCTCAGCTTCTACATCACGTACTGTGTCTTCATCCTGCACTGATCCGCTATAACACATGATGCTCATTGAAGATTTTACACTTTGATACACAAAAAAGAAGTACCCCAAAATCTTATACCACAATATTCACAATAAAAAATTCTCGGAGACAGCTTAAGTGCTATATTACTTTGCTAAAAAAATAATTCTTGCATGTCCTCAACAAATATTCCACAAAATCAACAAATGTTCACTGCCTAAACTGTGAGAAAAATCTGCACAATAACCTGCAATTATATGTCAGTTCACCAAATCCTGAGCTAGGTCGCCATTTGTTACGATCGGGTCTCGTATAAATCAGTGGCTCTTATACATTGGACTAGACTGGCATAAATGCAACAACGGAAACGCTAGATCCAACCCCTGATATATAATCCCGTCGAACAAAGAACACATATACCCTCCAGAGTTATATCTGCGATAGCGGGGTATCTTAACTCTCAGTATCTATGTGCTTCTACTATAGGCTGATGTTCTCTGAAACAGCCTATTACCTATAACATATGGTTGCTTAGTTATGGTACACAAGGAAAAGATAGTTAACTTAATTAAATCACAAGAGTGATCTAATGCAAACAAGAAGAAGGTTTACTTAACGTTACGTTAATCAATAATATCTGTCACTCCTTTATGAAATAAAGTGCTGTAAAGTCCTCAAGCACCGAACAAGGAATCTTCTGAATAATGTCGGATGCTACTAAGAAGAACGTATCGGAAATGGAACCACAAAATAGCAGGAGGCAGGACAATGCACGTGTAGGCTAAATAAACAAAAAGGCTGGACCTATAATGTTATTGGACACAAGAATATTATAAGCGGTGCAACAGTAATAATGCTCGCCACGAAAAAGTAGTACTCCTATTAACAAAACCGGTCTATGCTGGTTGTGTCTCTCTACAGCAACCTAGACCTCAAAATGCTTGTGTAGAAATAATGGGTATGCATAAAAGAGTATATGATCTAATCCAGCTAATGTCTACCCGGGTTAATAAAGTCTAGCTGGGATGTGCAAAGGTACAGAATTCTGGTGGAGCAAGGCAGCTCCTAGCCTAGTGTGGACCTTGGGTCTGTGCGGCCTGATTACGTTAATATGAAGGGGTGCTCTCTTGAGGATTCTCGATCACAAGTATCGAGTATCCTCCTGGCGACCCTCAAAAGTAAAAGCAAATAGAGTTAGAACAGTGTTGGGTGGATTAGGCAAGCAGCCCTCACGCACTACACAGTCTAAACTCCAAGGTACACAGACAAAAGATCCACCCAGGTAACCCACAGAATCCGTAGTGTCGTGCAGCTCAAAAGTAGCCTACACACAGTGAAAACATCAACAGCAAGGTACCTGATCCCTAGTCTAGCATTATTTAACCCTGTAGAAACATTAGTGATTGATGGAGACAGTCCGAGCAATACAATCTCCCAAAAAGACAATGACTATCTTCAACCTTAGCCTAGTACATAAGAAATGTGAGATCCAGCATATAATACAGTCTGGCCACCAATTCAAGGTGTGGAGGCAGGGAACCAGAGGGGGATTGATATTAATAAAAGGTGAGGAAGTAGTGGAAATGATAGAGGCAGTAGGAGAGAAAGATTCTAAGACAAGAGTGTGGAACAGTTCATGGGAGATGCTTAGAGTATGCTGTCTGGGACGGATCTGACCAGGATATTCCCAGGGACCGCATGGCTGGAGTCCCAGTTCGCAGGAATGGCACGAGGGCGCGCGACAGTCGCCCAGTAAGCAGCCGCCTAGTAGGCCGTGTTAGGCAGGAGGCAACGAATCCCGCGAGGCCTATGTAAGGGGGCCAGCCACGCGCCACACTCACCACCAAGTCACACCACCTGGTCTCTCTCTCTCTCTCTCTCCCGCTCGCCTTCCCACCATTCAACTACTTAACACAATACTTTCAATTGACTAAATAAAATAGAAAGGATTGTGACAGACGAAAACAAAGAACAGTTCTGAACTGTCTGCAACACAAGCTTTCTCGAGAAGGAAAGTACACAATGATAGGTAGACTGTAGCTACATTCTCTGCCCTGGCGAGTCCTAGCGAGTAAGCCATGCAGTTCTGGGGGAAGCGGTGAGCGTCACATAATTTTGGAGAGGTAATTATAAGAGTGAGAGAACTCTATTTCTTATTGCCAATCTGGCAACCTCTGTGTCATAAATGCGTGAAAGGGTTAAGTAAGGTTCCCGAAAAAGGAGGGAACAAACACTATGGTAACTCCTAGTTCAATACCACAATGATCCTCCCGGAGTGTCAGGTAAAGATAGGGATGTGATTCGTCTCTAACAGGTTAGTGGAGGGATAGGCCTCACAGCGGCTTCTTCTCATCTCGTCTCTTCTTTTTCTTTGCCTTCTCATCATGGGCTAGCGGTAGGGCAGATCCCAATAATAAGTGTAGACAGGAGGGCTCACTTGGGTAGAACTTCCATCCCTTCCGTTCGAGTTTTGGTCTGTTGTGGATGTGGCAATTGTATGATCCGTAGGCCTTCTTGGGCTCACTCGGGTAGAGCATCTATATCTTCCGTCTGAGCTTCGGTCTGGTGTAAGTGTACTAAAAATGGAGGCTCTTGAGTTTACTTGTGTAAAGCTTCTATCCCATCCATCCGAGCTTCGGTCTGGTGTGAATACCTCAAGGTGAGAGTAGGTAATCTGCCGAATAACTGTAACCCTCGGTATATTGTACGATTTCTTCTCTTTTCTCTGGTTGTGGGAGTGAGAATAAGAATATCCCCTCCACCTTGAGTCATAGCAGTTACTGTTATGTCTTTCCTGTTCTGGAGTGGCTGGGTCAACAGGGCCAGTTCGATAAGGGTGAAGTTGGCGTGCCCGGTGGGCGGAGCGAGTGCCACCCGTTGTAAGAGTAGTGCCAGCCATGATTAATGGCCCTCTCGGAGGTCATCTACTCCAAGTTTTGGAAGAAACCAGAGCCGCCCTGGACGTGGAAGAAAATGGCATTTCATGGAGGGCTTCCCTAGACTTCTTTGGTATTACAATGATGGAGGAGAGTCTTTGAGATGCTGGAGAGGCAGGCATAACAATAATTATTTACGCTAAGTTAGTCGCCAAACCTGATCTTTTCGTCATGGAAACCCAGTTTTATGAGGCAACTGACAGCTTCTCTGTATCCTCCTACTATCTCCATCCTCAGTTTCAAGCAAAAGGTGGATGTTGTGCAGATGTGCTAAAAAAATCTTACTTGTTCTCGCATTCCCAACTTTGACTCTAATGAATTCTCAACTCTCTGGCTTAAGCTATCTTGTCACTCTCAACCTATATATGTCTGTGCTGTCTGTCTATCCCCTAGTTCTACTATCTAAATTTCTTCAACTATCTTACCTCTAAAGTGGAACACATTCTATCCCTCTCTCCCGTCTCTGAAATCTCCATCTTGGGATATTGCAATGTTCACCACCACCAATGGCTCTCCCCTCATTTCACTGACCAAGCTGGTAAACAAGCCTACATCTTGTGTATCCCAAATGACCTAGAGCAGTTAGTTCAACACCTCACCCGTATCCTGGATCGCCCCAATCGACCTATTTCTAACCTCTAATCCTTCCGCTTACACTGTAAATCTTCTCTCTCCTATGGGCTCCTCTAATCACAACCTTATCTCTGTTACCTGTCCTATCTCTCCAGTATGGCTTTCTGACTCCCCCAACCGGCGTTGCTTGTGGCATTTTGACGCTCCTGACTGGGAGGCTCTTCGGCAGTACAGTACTTCGTTAATTTCCCATGGAATGACTTTTGCTTCCGTGGCCGGGGACCCTCAGAGAGTGCTGATCGCATTACGGGGGTAATCCTCTCAGGCATGGAAGGCATACATTCCATTTTCTTACAGTCTATTGCAAAAAAAAAAAAATTTATTCTCGCTTGTTCTACTGCTGTCCGCAATAAGGAGGAAGCATTCAAACGGTACCGTTGCCTTCAAACTCAAGAATCTCGTGCTTATTATGTTTCTGCCCTGAATCAAGCCAAATCTGTTTTTTGACTAGCCAAATACTCTTTCATCAATAACAAATGTTATGAACTTTCAAACTCTAGCTCTTCCCAAGCTTTCTGGCATCTAGCTAAAAACCTCTCCAACAATTTAACTTCCTCGTCTTTCCCTCTTCTTTTCCACTCTGACGGCACCACCATCACGTCTTCCTCTGACAAAGCTAAACTCTTTGCTCAAACTTTCGCTAGAAAATCCACTTTGGATGATTCCTGTGCTATTCCTCCCTCTCCACTGCCCTCTCACTTACATTTCCCTAAGATCATAATCTCTTCTAATAATGTACTTTCTGCCCTCTTTGGGCTAAAAAATAAGAAGGCGTATGGTCCGGATGGTGTTCCTCCTGTTGTGCTAAAAAACTGTGCTTCTGTGCTGACTCCCTGCATAGGGAAACTCTTTCATCTCTGCCTTTCCTCTAACGTCTTTCCTTCTTGGTGTAAGTTTTCTCTCATTCAACCTGTCCCAAAGAAGGGTGACCACTCTCAACTCTCTAACTATCGTCCAATTGCTCTCATTTCTTGCATCTCTAAAGTGTTTTAAACTATCTTGAATTCAAAATTGCTTAAGCATTTATCTTCCCATAACCTACTTTCCGATCATCAGAATGGTTTCCTTAAAGGTCTCTCTACTGCGTGATCTTCTTGCTTATCTTACTAACTCTTGCTTATCTTCCTTTCGGGACTTCGGTGAGACTTTTTCTATTGCGCTAGACATATCGAAAGCCTTCGATAGATAGAGTCTGGCACAAATCTCTAATTTCCAAACTACCTTTTTTCTTTGTCTATCCCTCTAGCTGTGCCTTTGTCTCTAATTTCCTTTCTGATCGTTCCATAGCTTCAGCTGGGGACGGCCATCGCTCACTTCCTCACCCTATCAAGTCTGGTGTTCTTCAGGGTTCTGTCCTCTCTCCAGTTCTCTTTCAAATATTAATTAATGATCTCCTCAACTGTACCTCTAGTCCCATCCACTCATATGCTGATGACTCAACCTTACATTATTTAACTACTTTTTCACACCAACCTAGTATGCAATCACTCCAAGAGTCACGTGACGAGGCCATAGAATTCCTGTCTTCTGATCTATCAATTATTTCAGATTGGGGCAGAAAAAATCTTGTTACATTCAATGCCTCCAAGACACAATTTCTCCATTTAACTAAACGTCGCAATCCTTCGCAAGACTTTCAATTACACTTCAACAATACACAAATCAACCCTTCATCTTCTTTCAATATCCTTGGTGTATCTTTTTCATCCAACCTTTCTTTGAAAGATCATATTACCACTCTTGCTAAAACAGCTTCCCAGAAGTTAGGTGTGCTCAACTGTCTCCACACAGCTTCTTGCTCTGTATAGGGGCACAGTGCGGCCATTTATTGAGTAT